>JAKCPI010008000.1:0-105355 GCA_023213315.1 Euborellia annulipes
TTATATTTATTTATTATTGAGGGACAATATTAAGTCCCTCCCATGCGTTTTCTACTTGTGATTATTTCATTGTTTAAAAAAAAATATATTATTTTTTAATGGAAACTTTCATGGTTCAAACCTAGAAAATTTCCAATCACATTATATTAATATGACTGATTTAAATAAATTTCATCGCTCCAGGTGTGGAGAGAATTTTCATTGACTCTTACGTTAGTGTAAATGAAGCGAGACATTTACTTCTGAGCTAAGAGACAAATATGATAAAATATTTTATATTAATATAACTTGTTAAAAAAATCTTTTAATGAATCCTTAATAACTACTGGTATATCTTGTAAAAATTTAATAGCAATTTGGTTGCCCACGTCAGTTTATTTTTGCTTATAGCAAACATAAAAAAATGTGAGTCAAGACGAGTAGTGATCTTGTTAATATATATATATATATCTAATCTAATCTAATTCAATTTAGCAGACAGTCGTTTTCTAATTAGTCAATTCTGATTAATATTTATAACCGGGCATTGAAGAGAGAAAGAGATAGAGAGAGATTATTTGATATAATCAAATATACATCACCCACACTCTAACTCCCATCCATGCATCTGCGTGTGAATCTCTATGTGCGCGTTAATTGATCTATACTATTGATCTGCAAAGTACACACTTTGACTGTGTACTAAATTCACCTGCACATGTACCGTATGTATATATATACAGGGTAGTCATCAGCAGGTATATGCTGTTGGCTTGGCCAATTGATTTTAGTTAACTTTGTAACCGGCACGCGTTCTGTTCTATTCCGTGACTCTCGCTCACCCCCGCTATATATCCCTTTTCCCTCTCATATTCACCTACTCTCCATTCCCCACACTACGTTTATAGGGAAATAATTAGTTTGTCAAATCGATTTTGACCATACCACTACCGATTTTTTTTTTTTTTATTATATTATTTCAAATTAAAAATATTGTTTTTTTTTTAACACTCACACTTTTTTCCCATTCACACTCACATTCCCACACCCATACACACAGTCTCTTCGGCAACTTAGGCCATATAAGACTTTGATATGAAAATGGCTTAAATAAAATCATCGGACTGCCTGGGATCCGAACCCTCGACCCTTGGTATACAAGGCAGGCCCGCTACCAACTACTCTAAGCCCGAGGGCCCGTTCTAATTTAAATAAATATGAACGGATAACAGTAATGGAAACTTATTAGGGCAAGGTGGACGTGCAGATTTTTAAATAATTTTAAACAATTATTAAATAAAATCTGATACAGATGATTTTATTTTACCGTTTCAAATTTAAAATTATTTCACCATAAACCATATTCTATACCATATTCTTAGGGCTCTAGCTATCGGGTGGGGACTTAATTGTGGTGCTCAATGTACATTAGTTCTAGTACTCTTTCATCAAGTTTAATCAAAATTCATGTTGTACGGTATGCTAGGAGGTATCTAACTTGAATATCACATTTCAACCTCGTAGGTCTTCATTCTTGATATATTTCTTTTACAGACAGATAGAACAGGACTCACTTTTTTGGACTAAAGGGCCGTCGAGATTGGATTTCCAATAAAATCTCGACATCGAGTTTTTGAACATGATCGCATTATTTACTCTTAATACCAAAATTGATAAATATTTTTTAAATAAATAAATAAACTTTTTTAATATTGCAAAGGAAATACTATTTTTGAGGCAACACTTAAGACAGATAAGTGTTCTGTTTGTCCAACTTCACGGCTCTATTCTCTAGGGTGGGGGTTAATATTGAAACTAACTGTACATACCTACATTCAATAAGCTTTGAAAATTAAATACGAAAATAAATTAACTTGCTTCTACTATGTTTATGAGTTGATTGATTGGGGCGAAGAGAATACATGATATATGATTCTCTCTATTAATCGCTCAATCAATGATTCTCTCAATCATCTATAGTATTAATAATTACACAAAATATATAACGTTTAGTTCATAATAGTAGGCGCATTTATAAGTCGTTTAATTTTCCAAACTTATTGAATGTTCTGATAATAATAAATAAATAGCTTTTGTCACTTTCAGACAAGAGCGGATCCAGAGGAATTTTCACGGGGGTGGGGGTAATCTGCTGTGACTGGTCGCATAGCACATAATTTTTTTCTTATTTTCGGCTTTAAAGGTGCATTTTGTACTTGTTTACGAGAATAATAGGAGGTAATTACCCCTTTTACCCCCCTTCCCCTTGTATCCGTCCTTGATTTCAGACAATATCGCATAAAAAAATAAATAATACGTAATATGCGTTTATTCGGATTCCTTTTCCAATAAAAAGGTAGAATTTTTCTAACTTTTTTTTATTTATTTATTAATAATTTTTCTGTTTGAAGTCAATAATTTAAATTTAAATCTTATCAATACTACATCTAGATTTATAAATTATCTATCTTTTTAGCATTTTTTTTTCTTTTTTTCTTTTAATCTTATTCATCTCTTATATTTTTCTTTGTTTTATCAATTCAAATTATATTTTATTTGAAGAGTATTTTCTTTAATTCCGCTTAATATAGGGGTGAAGAGAATTTCTTTCTCTTTTCATATTTAATATCTGATGAAAATAAACACAAAGAAATTTTTTGATTAGATCAGATGTGTACTTAGCGCGAAGAATAGAAGTATTAGTATTTACATAGCTAAATTAAATTTTGAATTATTAATACGATATAAGATATTGAGTATATAAATGATTTTCTCTTTATCCGGAAGTATTAAAGACATTTGTCTTTGTTTTAATGGGTACCATCAATACGTCTTTAAGATAACTTTTATTCTCTTTTTCTACATCATTTGTATTTTATAAACTACTATAATTTATTGTATTAGAATACCGATAATTCGTAGCCCGATTATTCGTATATTTCCTATTAATTCGTACAAACGTGACGGACCCCAAAGAAAATTCCAAAAACTTGGTATAAAAACAATACATTTCGTTCTTGTTTAGGAGTAGTCATCCCTAACGATCTCACTAATAGATTAATTGATTCTTTAGAGATTCTAATGCTTAGAGAAGCTCTGGCTAAATTAATCATTTAGTGACTCCGTAATTTTAAATGCCTATTTTCCTCCAGGAACCAAATACGAATTTCATTGCCTTTGGTATATTTTGTATTAATATAAATCAAATCAAGTCTAAAATTGGCCGGGGGAACGGATTAGAGCAACAGCAATCAGTAAAGCAACGGCGAATCCTCGGGTGGATGTCGCCAGGGAATCAGCTTATGGAACGTCCCGGTAGCCATCAATTTAAAATTATACCATACTATTTAAAAAAAAATAAACATTTTTATAACTTGTAAAATGCCACAAAATCCGAGAGGAAAAAATAAAAATAAAATTGGGCCTAGCAACAAAATAGAACAACAGTCACTAAGATTTATGCAGTGAAGCAATACCAAATACGACAGAACCTCGGGTGGCAGCCGAGAGAGAAAAATCTAAAATTGTTTTATTCTATCAAATATTGATTTTTCAAGTTTTTTTTTTTGTTTTTGTTTTAGAAAAATCCCCTCTCTATGCAAATTGATATATAATGTCCGGGGCTGGAAGTTATTTGTCAACCCATACACACTATAATCAGTATAGAATTACATGAGTTCGTGATCAGACACCAGCAAATGATGTCCAATTAGATTAGACGTCTGAATCTTGTATTTGTTCAGCATAATTTGCCCTCTTGGCTTAAAACACTGAATCGTTAATGGTGGAGGAGTGGGGATGTAATATCCACTTAAGCTTAATCGACATTAAGGTTGTTGTTGCACGTGTGTTTAGAGCCAACATACAAAAAAAAAAGCTTTCAAACTTCGAACCTGTCTGCCTCATCCTCCCCACTCCATTAGTTTTTCAAATAAACATGAAAAATAGAAACAATATAAGATCTCTAACTCGACCTAAGTAAATCATCCCCACCCCTTTTCCCTCTCTCTAGCCCTTTCTTTATTGCCCAGAACATTAGCCTCTGTTTGAGAAGGTGAATTATGTTTGAATAACGGAAATCTACTCATACCATGATTGCTAACAAATGGCACGCGTATTATCTAATTAATATCTAAGTAAAGAAAATTATTTATCAGGTATAATTTGACTTGCCAAGACACACATACATAAAAGCACTAATAGAGAAAATGTAACTAAGTAATTTTTGAATTATATTATTATTTTTTTTACCATAATAAAACCAAATAAGAGTAATTATGGTAAAGTTAGATCAATAAAACTTCGATCTCCATATTTTGAGTTGTCTGAAAATTATTTCTTGCAAATGACTGACTAATCTGATTTTAAAGATAATTTTAAAATAGTTATTTTATGATTATTTTGAATATGCAAATTGTCCCTGGCCTATAGCCAGGGCCGCAGACAAAGGGGGGCAGTGGGCTATATCCCCAGGGGCCGGGCCCATCGAGGGGGCCCGGGCCCTTTAAGCTCAAATCTTAAATTTTTTTTAAGGTCTTTTTCGGCATCTAAGGCCATTTAGGTTCCATCCCTATGATTTGTAGTCAAATCAAATGAAATCCATCATCAGTCTTTCAAATTGTATCTGTCCCGGAGTTGTCAAAAGGGCACAATACATTTATTATGTAATCTGTTTATGGGTGAGTTGCTCATTGACTTGTTTAGTGAGAATGATTTTTGGCTGCTCCTGCATTCTCTTCCTTGTGTGTCAAATGAAATAATTTTTTCTCGGTTGGGACGGGAGATTATATATTTTTTTTTTTGTTGTTAAATGTTATTTATTCTGATCGATATTTTCTGGCCAGAACTAATAAAAAGAGTGAATATTTACATGGATGGTTAGATTTGCTTAATATAAACAGAATTCGTTAGTCAACTAGAGTGAGCAGGATTTTCAAAGGGAGGAAACTCTGGGCAGGCATCGCGTGTTGAGACGGCGTTCGCAGCAAATTATTTGAATAATTAAAGGTATCGCAGGTAATTAGGCCGCCGCCACCGATTTGTCTACAGGCTTACGGAAATAACAGGTTACTGACAGAGCTAATCAAAAATGTTCTGCTAAAAGGGTTCTCCTTATATGATTAAAATTGACTGTATATTAAACAAGGTGAACCTTAAAACAACACTTTGAGTAAACTTAATTTTGTCTTCCATAAACGGTTGCCTTTCTGTCAACTTTACTATTAGATTTTTTTATTTATTGTTATTATTTTTACTAGCCGCGGCGCCCACCTTCGACCTCAAAACGTGTATAACCATTAAAATTTCGACATCGAATTCTTGACATGATTCCAATACTTTCTCTCTCTATATATTAACATATCTAGAGGTAAGAGAAAATAAAAACTTTCAAGTGTTGAGACGTTTCGGCTTCTACTAATCCCCATATTGGCTCACAGCTCCTCTGTTCTGTATCAAATATATCTACAGCCATCTTAATCTTATGTCTAAATAAGTGCATAGGTCCAGCGGCGTAACTAGTCTTTGAGGGCGGAGGGGTCGAAGCTCAACTGGGGGCCGTTTTTTTTTTTTTAAGTTTTATTCGAATCTCGTTTGATCTTTTTTTTGTAATTTTTCTCCGGATTTGTGATATAAAATGATTTTATTATGAAATTTCAAAAAAAAAAAAAAAAATAGCCGGAGATTTTGGGAAAAAGCCAGAAAGCGAGCCCACCGAAGGTGGGTAGCGCGGCTAGTGTAAATTAAAGACAAGGTTATTTTATTTTTGAAATGAAAATTTGAAGGGCTTAGTGGGATATAGTCATAAGCCACCATTTTGTCATTTTTGAGGTATTCATGCCATTGCATTCTTTAAATATCCCTCTCAAAATCTCGACATAGAATTTTTGACATGAAAGAATAATTTCTCTCTATATAATTACTATTAGTACTATTAGTACATATATTAGTACATATATAGAGAGAAATTATTCTAACGGAGATGTTAAAGTAATAAAGTGGACTTAGCTACTTTGGCTTCGAAACAGATTAGTAGATATTCAGAGCTGAAGAAAACCATCTCAAAAAAAGAAGCAAAAAAAATTAGAATAATCATGTCAATGTTTTGTTAAATAATTTTCCGAGATCTATCAATATATAATATTGAATAAGATATTATTAGTCAATAAATACCTCGATTCGGACTTGACTAGTCAGAGATATATTTAATAAATGTGTGAGCATGGTTCTTGGAATTCGAACCCAGGACCTCCAGCCTTTTAGGGACACAGGTGTCCTACCCTTGCACCAAGCCAAGTGATAAATTTTTATTTAAAAATCCTGGGTTCAACTCCCGGGGACCATGGAACGTTTGGTCCACCAACAAACAAACATACACATTTGTTAAAATTTTGTTTTATCAAAATGTGGAAGAAAATAAAATAAAATCCTTTCTAGCTAGAGAGGAATTTTTTTGACTCAAACATATCAGAGTTCGAAAATTTAAGAACTCCAATTATAAAGTAACAAAAAAGAAAAAAATAATATCCTCATTACTATTTATGTTAATAAATAGAAATTCTAACTACGATCTCAAAACGTGAATGGATCCAATAAAAATATTAAATGAAAATATAAAATAAAATCCCGTGTGAGATAACTAATATATTTCTATTTTTTAAAGGTATTTAATTAAAATATTCGGGTATGTATTCTATAGGAAGATGCTGACTATGAATTGAATAGGAAGGTTCAACTTGTCTGAACAAGTTGCGTCCAGGCTTATCATACTACTATATAAAAATATAATATTGAAAAAAAGACAGCAATTGCAAAAATAATTAATTCATCAAGATGATAAATTTATTTTGGCAGACCCAAGTAAATAGTAAAATTAGTTTCGAAGAGAGGAGAGAGTCGAAGAGAAGAGAAATTAGAGAGAGAATAATCCCTTAGAAAGAGAGAGAGAGAGAGAGGAATTTGCAATAAAGAATGGTCTTAAAAAGAGGGACAAGTATTAATTCAAGTAAATCAATTAATTAGTTAATAAAAAAAATCCTGATTGTTATTTATTTATATTATATTATTTGTAGAAAAAATGAAATTGTTAGTTTGGCTAACTCATGAGTTTTATATATAATACCGGCATTTTTAGTTAAATGTAAAATATTTATTATAAATTATATTTCAGTTTGCTTATTTATCTTATTTTAATTAAATTAAATCAAAGATTTAAAAATAAGATGTAAAATACCTCTAAAACTAAGGAAAAAAGCTCCGCGTACCGGGTCGTGTCGACAGGTGGACGCCATGTTTGATTACACACTACAAAATTTCAACACAGATCCAAAGTACACTCTACGGGGCCTCTCCGGCAACTGAACCAAGAGACGAGGTGTATCTCTTTATTAAGGGCATAGGGCTACTTGAGTGGCAGCTAGGCCAAATTGTCCAATCAGATTTTTGTGAATTTTAGCTAGAAATCGAGTCTTCGCCTATAGGGGGGAGGGGGAAGAGGTGATGACGTATTAATCAAACTCGACCCCCCACCTCATCTGGGGTTTCCGGGCATGACTCTGAAGCGATCATTGAAAAGTTACCCACTAGCATCTTTGTTGCTATGTGGAAGGCGCGCGTCTGGATTAATCGGAGCGCCTTTATAATTAATTATAATATTAAAATAAATAAAACGAATTAACATTCATCTTTTCTTTATTAAATGATTTTTATTAGGCCTAATTTATTTGAAAATGATTTGTTTCAAGGTCCCAGGCCTTGTAAATATTAAAAAAAAATAACTTGATGTTTTATGGCTGTGGAGAGCCACTCAGGATTCGCAGGGAATTTGCAGCCAGGAGATAAAAAAATTATTTTATTTAATTTCTATTTGCCGACGTTTCGGTCGCCAATCACGACCTTCATCAGAGCATATATTATAAATTATACACGATCTTACGTATTTTAATATTCATTGCGAATAAAAATACAATTTTTCTTACCTCTATATGTGTTAATATATAGAGAGAGAAAGTTTTGGATTCATATCAAAAATTCGATGTTCGAGATTTTGATGGATTCCCTTGAATCCAAAAAAGTGATTTTCGTGACATGGTTTGTCCGTCTGTGTGTCTGTGTTCAATTTTAAGCATGAAGGAATTGAGCTATGAGACTGAAATTTTATATTTAAGTTAGACAACCCTGAAGCGTGAAAATAAGTTTTTAAACAAAATCGGCCAAAGAGTACTATTACTTTAATGATGTAATTTTTCAGTTTTTTTCGATTTTCTCAAAATTTGCTCCAACGATTTTGATTAAAATTCAAAAATCAATTCTCATTTTGCTCTCAAAATTGTTTGAAGGCGACTTTACTCTTGTACTTCATAAAAAAGATAGGAGCCCTCGGGGCTTGGTGTAGAGGTTAGCGTGCTAACCTCGTATACCAAACGTCGCGGGTTCGGACTCCAGGCAGTCCGATGATTTTATTTAAGCCATTTGGATACCAAATGGCTTAAATAAGAATGCCTGGACCCCAATATAGATTAAATTTATAAATAACGGTTATGGTCAAAGTCTTATATGGCCTAAGATGCCGAAAAGACTGTGTGAATGTGAGTGTGAATGAGAAAAAAAGGGGGCTATGGTAACAAAATATTAATATTTTCCCATGTTTACAAATGACATCTTGAATTCTATTATATTGGCGGAAACTAAATACCGTATATCTCGACACAAAAAATCTGGTGTGTCAAGCACAACTTTCTTTTTCCAAAGGTAAGAGAAATTTGTGTGCTGTGCGACCAGTAACACCAGATTTTTTTAAAATATGAAGTGTCTAATTAAATTTTTTTTTTTTTTAAGTAGGCTACTGTCTACTAGAAATGTTTATATTTCAGTTGAGTGGCGAATCATTTAATTTCCTTTATAGGGCATTGATTTACCTCTGGCCCTTTTTACTGTTCTCTTGTTCCCTTATCTAATTTTACGAGTTGTTCACCAGTAGCCGCCTCACCTCACCTGATAATTCGAATGTATAATCAGTGAAGGTGATCTTGATTGAGCTGCTTAGGTTTCCTCATAAATCAAGAGGCATTTTCGAAACGGCATATGCGGGCGGGCATAGAGTACTACCCCAGTCGAGTTCAATCCCGTCACCGAATTAATTCCATGCTTTGCAAGTGGCCCAGAAGAGGGAGATTGTATCGTTTTAATGGAGTTAAGACGACGTGATAAATTAGCCCCGTGCTCCTTCCCACGCAACGCGATCACTCAAGTACACCCCCATCGCCTTTGAGTGAATTCTGACGCCATAATCATTATCTTGAGGAGGTTATCTTTTTGCAAGCAATTTTTTTAACTTTATTGTAATGAAGGAAAATAGAACTTTTGTGTAAATAAAGCATAAATAAAATAGTGCACGAACAATTTGTACAAAGATTGAAGGACATAAGAGCTTGTCGAAATTTTATATGATAATAGAACTTTTGTTTCTCGCAGAAAAACTTTTTTAAGTTTAAAAAAAAAAAAATTGTCACAAATCTTTTTGAATATTTTCATTTTTTACTTTCTCTTACCTATGTATATATGTAATATATATATAGAGAGAAAGTATTGGATTCATGTCAAAAATTCGATGTCGAGATTTTGATGGATCTTCACGTTTTGAGGTCCCCTGAATCCAAAAAAGTGGTTTTCGCGACATGGTCTGTCTGTGGGTGTGGTGGGTGGGTGGGTGTGTGGGTGTGTGTCAAATTTTAAGCATGAAGGAATTGAGCTATGAGACTGAAATTTTATATTTAAGTTAAACACCCCCCGGGACCGGAAAAATAAGCTTTTAATCAAAATCGGCCAAAGAGTACTAGTACTTTACTGATGTACTTTTTCAGTTTTTTTCGATTTTCTCAAAATTCGCTCTAACGATTTTGATTAAAATTCAAAAATCAATTATTTTTTAGATGCTCTTTCAAATGTATATTCTCGTTTTGCCCTCAAAATTGTTTGAAGCACACTTTACTCTTGTGCTTCTTAGGAAAGATAGGAGAAATGGTTGCCATGGTAACAAAATATAAATATTTTCCCATACTTATAAATTTTACATCTGAATTCAAATATTCCTTACTGCCGGGAACTAAATACATGTCGACACAAAAAATCTGGTGTGACAAGCACAGTACACAACTTTCGATTACCGAAGGTAAGAGAAAGTTGTGTGCTGTGCGCCAGTCACACCAGATTTTTTTTAAATTTATTTGTGTCTTTAATTGTTTCAAAGAAAACATATATGTCTCTCTCTCACTTGCAAACATTATCGTCTCTCTCTACTCTTTTTAAATTCCCTTTCCACCTTATCTTCGCATAGGAACAATGTTAATTTCCTATAGGGATTTGTATGTTAATTTCGATTCAAAAGGGGGTCGGTCCCCTTTAGAACTTTTTAGGCATTTAAAATTTTTTTTTCCAATTCTTATGAAATTTTGTATTTATTTACGAATCTATATTGTGTATAAAATGTCCAAATATGAGATTAAAATTTTTAAAAATAACCATAGTTTATTTGAAGCAGTCAACATTTAAAATGCAAGTTTGAAACTAAGATGCTATCGGAAACTAAATATATCTCGACACAAAAAATCTGGTGTGACCAGCACAGTGCACAACTTTCTCTTACCGAAGGGTAAGAGAAAGTTGTGTGCTGTGCGCCAGTCACACCAGATTTTTTTTTTTTTACAGTGTTCTTGAATTAAACTTGAGATTTTCTTAATAGATATGTAGGCTAATTATCCTGAAGTTAGCAAGTATAAGGGACCATAGGCCAAAAAATTACGTTATGATGAATTACTCATCTTGAAGAATAAAAAATATTAAACTGAGCAGCAAAAAAAAATTTCCGAAAAATAAAAGTAGATACCGGTAGGCCTACTCAATTCATTTGAACATTCGATGTGAAATTGTCCCCCATTCCACTAATAAATTTTGTTAAAATAAATCCATACATAGATCCGAAATCGAAATGGCGAAAGACCAATATTTAAAAGTAAAAACAGAACTAACATAAAATAAACGATTTTATTTTAAACGAACTAAATAAAAATACATATAAGCTTATAAAAGCGCTAAAAGTGCTAGCTAGGCTTTCGTCTAGTCTTGTTTTAATTACCTTGCTATTAAAAACTCTTTCTAAAATGTTCCAAATGGTAGGCAAGTGGACTCTGTCAGTAAATAACGATATCGTAAAAAATTTCTAATATTTGATTTTGAACGAGACAAGATTAAAAGAAAGGAATATTATATCTACCTATGAATGTCAGATGTGGAGAATTATAATTGTATTTTCACACAAAATCTCATTTATTTTTTTTATTTTTTTGTTTAATAGGAAAGAGGATGCAGCCAATTCTATTAAACATATCAGCTACAGCCACGTTCTATTATTCAAAATCTTTTATTTTAAATTTATATCTTACAAGTTAGTCTGGGACGAGAGGAGGCAATGGCTAACTGAGGATTACGGAGTCCTAAGTCTCAACACAGCTCGGGTTCGGATCCAGCTTGCCGCAAATAATTCAAACATCCTGCCGAAGTCTCCTCTTAGGGTAGGAAAGGCAGATAGCCCCACCGTGGTATCACAAAGGGCCTAATTGGCCTAAGTGTGTTCCCTCTCTGGGAACGGCCACTTCAACCTAACCTAACCTAGTCTGGGACCATAGTTTAAAGAATTACAATTTTTGATGCTCATCTGATTTGATGAATGATTCTTCTTCAAAATTATCAAAATATAATCGAATATCGAAAAATAAAAGTAGATACTTTGAATTGATTCAAATAAACATCCGTGAAAAATTTCCAATAATCCACAAAACCTGACGACTAAATGTAGAGATAATATTTCTGATAAATTTGCCAGCGGTTTTTTGAATGCTTCAGAGGACATGAGCATTTATGTTTTTAAACAAATGCTCACCCCGATCTAAAACCCTATTAATTTGCCAAACATACATAGATGACTTTCTGATTAGCGTGTAGAGCTTTATTAATTACATACAATCCCTGAGTTGTGTCGTCTTGAAATACTGTTTTTTGTAACACAAAGAGAGAAGAGAAAAATGAGATGCTAAATGAAGTGGTTTTGCGTGTTGCAGGGGAAAACAGTAACTCGAACGACGAGCTGCATTGTGGGGGGCGTGCACGACGCAAGCGACGACGAGGGTGGCGGTGGGAGCACTGGGGGCGGTGGTCCTGGGGGAGATGCTATGAGTCCCGGGGGACCCGGGTCCGGAGGCGGCGTCGACGGCCTCGGGTCCTCCGGCGACCCGGGCAGTAAGAAAAAACATCGTCGTAACAGGACCACCTTCACCACCTACCAGTTGCACGAACTTGAGAGAGCGTTCGAAAAATCTCACTATCCAGACGTTTATAGTCGGGAAGAATTAGCAATGAAAGTTAACCTGCCAGAAGTACGAGTACAGGTAGGAATTTAACCACTATTCTTTCTTCTCTCTCATTCAAATTATTTCCAATTTTTTACTTTCTCTTACCTCTATATATATGTTAATATATATAGAGAGAGAAAGTATTGGATTCATGTCAAAAATTCGATGTCGAGATTTTGATAGATCTTCACGTTTTGAGGTCCCCTGAATCCAAAAAGTGGTTTTCGCGACATGGTCTGTCTGTCTGTCTGTGTGTGTGTCTGTGTGTGTGTGTGTGTGTGTCTGTGTTCACTTTTAAGCATGAAGGAATTGAGCTATGAGGTTGAAATTTGATATTTAAGTTAGGCACCTTCCGGGACCGGAAAAATAAGCTTTTAATCAAAATCGGCCAAAGAGTACTAGTACTTTACTGATGTACTTTTTCAGTTTTTTTCGATTTTCTCAAAATTCACTCTAACGATTTTGATTAAAATTCAAAAATCAATTACTTTTTAGATGCTCTTTCAAATGTATATTGTCGTTTTGCCCTCAAAATTGTTTGAAGCACACTTTACTCTTGTGCTTCATAGGAAAGATAGGAGAAATGGTTGCCATGGTTACAAAATATAAATATTTTCCCATACTTATAAATTTTACATCTGAATTCAAATATTCCCTACTGCCGGGAACTAAATACATGTCGACACAAAAAATCTGGTGTGACAAGCACAGTACACAACTTTCGATTACCGAAGGTAAGAGAAAGTTGTGTGCTGTGCGCCAGTCACACCAGATTTTTTATACTGTAGTGTTAAGTTTTAGAAATTTATTAAATAAAAAATCATATATGAAAAAAACGCAATTTATAGGAGAATTTTTGAGTCTCAGAAGAGGGGCAATTTGTTTTGATTGGTTTTTGCAAAGAGTTTTTACAAAATTTTTGATAATAAAAAAAATCATAATTTCAAAAAATAAAGTCATTATTTTGGTAAATTTTCTAAAACTATAATCTCTGACAAAATTTAAGGTGGAGCCAAAAGAAATTTCAAGATATATGCAGCCAAAATTATTTCTTTTCGGTACTTTCGGCACGTTCCAGGCTGTCTTCAGATGGTCTAAGCCAGTGGCCGAAACGTCAGGCTGGAACGGCACAATAAAAGAAATAATTTTGGCTTCCTATGTCTTGGAATTTTTTTTTCTCTTCGCCTTAATAATACTTCCAACCAGAGCCGAATCTAGGGGGCGGGGGCAGGGGCCATGTGCAGATATCAGGGGGTTGCAAAATACCAGGGTCAAAATTTAAACCTCAAAATCTTCAGTGAGGTTTTCGAGGGTCAGTTTAATTTTTTGGAGATTGGATTCAACATAGAAAGTAATCCCAATTTGTACCTCAAAATCCTACTTACGGACGGTTTTACAACTTTGAAGTTTAAATCAGAACTGCAGAATTTACAATTGGCCCTCAAAAACTTCAATCCATATAGAAATTATTCTATACTGGTTTGAGCTTCAAAAACCTCAGAGTTTCGAGGTTATAGTTAGGATTGCAAATCAATCGGTAATTCATTTTTAAACCTCATGGTTTTGAGTGTTAAAGTAGAATTACTTTCTGAGCGGCAAATAAAACATCAAAAAATTCCTAGAATAAATAAAAACAATAATAGAAGAAAATATAGTCAGCCAGAGGAAATGAAACTTCCATTATTGGAGACAGTTTCGGCTTTTTTCAGTCCATTTTTCGAGAGAATGAACTCAAATGGCAGCGTGTATTGAGTTAAATCCCTCTTCTTGGGTATTAATATACATAAAATCCTAGTACATAAATACAAGGCAATGCTAAAATCATATACCACGTATATACTATGCAGTCAGTTCTAGTTCTAATTCAAATTTGTTAAAAAATAAAAATATTGTTCCTAGAACTATATTAGCATTAAATATTTATTAATTCATATATCCGAGAAAATAAGGGTGTGCAGCCGGGAGTCGAACCACGGATCCTCCGATTTGTACTCAGAGTGCCCTACCACTGGACCACAGCACGGCATTCGGATATATGAAGTTCATTTATGAACTCAGTTGGAAAGCAATTATTATATTAGCATTGTCTTATATTTATTTACAAGGATTTTATGTATTAATAAATTGATACTCAAGATGGGGCAACTTTACCATTTATAATGCGCTGTCATTTGAGTTCATACTCTTGAATGAAGAGTGCATTATTCAATTAAAACCAAAACTTTTTCCAATACTGAAAGTTTAATTTCGTAGAGACTCATTTCCTGGCTGCCTTCTATTGTGAAAATAGAACAGTCACTTTACATAAATAAAAATAAAATTACTAATTTTAGTTAGTAATAATTTTTGTTCTATTATCTTTCTGGCGTTGCATATCCTTAGGCTATTTTTTATATTTTATTAAATAAATTTTTTATTTAACATAAACTCAAAGATCATAATCTATTTTTATAATCGGATAATTCGATTTTTTCGATAGATCAATTTTGAATATCTTAATAGTTTTTTAATATCTTCTTTATACATTTTAAACACACATTATAAAACTCTTAAATTGTCCAGGTTGATCCTTCAAATTTTTTTTTATACTTTCTCTAAAGGGATTTCTAAGTGATAATATCTAAAACATAACTTAAAAAAAAAAATAAACTTTTCAAAGCTAGCCTCTAATACGAGTTTGACAAGAGACCGACGACCCTCCCTTGTTTGGGACCGAGCGGTGGGGGAATAAATCCCTTAGAGTTGCGTGCATTCTATAATATAAATACGAATGACTGTCTCTCATAATTTCTCGGGCATTAAAAATATTTTGATTTGCTGGAATTATTATTAATGAGTACAAGAGCTGTTATCTTAATTTATTCAACATTTTAAATTAAACGTTATTACTGTTACTCATATTTAACAAGAGAATAAACTGCCATTTGTAATGGAATATTATTGGCCAATATTTTACGAACTTGCAAGCTAAGTTTAGATCTAATTTTAGAATTAGTTACATTTATCTTTGATCTTTTGTCGATTGTGCTAATTTTCAATTTCCATATTAAAAAATAATGAAAATTGAAATTAATTGATTTTTAGCTTTCTCTTACCTACATGTGATGTTAATATACATATATATATATATATATATAGCGAGAGAGAAAGTATTGGATTCATTTCAAAAATTCGATGTCGAAATTTTGATGGATATATACGTTTTGAACTCCCCTGAAACCAAAAAAGTGGTTTTTCGCGACGTGGTCTCTCTGTGTGTCTGGGTTCAATTCAAAGCATGAAGGAATTGAGCTAGGAGGTTGAAATTTTATATTTAAGTTAGACACCCACCTACAGCATGAAAATAAGCTTTTGATTAAAATCGGTCCAAAAGTATTATTATTTTACTGATGTAGTTTTTCAGATTTTGTCGATTTTCTCTAAATTTGCTCCAGCGATTTTGATTAAAATATTAGCGATCGGTGCTTTACGGGCCGGCCTGTCCTATTTCTTCCGGTCGTAAAAACGTATGATATGGTTTGGAAGGAAAGAGTGAGGTCCGCCGA
Organism: Euborellia annulipes; assembly: GCA_023213315.1. NCBI lineage: Eukaryota > Metazoa > Arthropoda > Insecta > Dermaptera > Anisolabididae > Euborellia > Euborellia annulipes. The sequence continues at coordinate 15,929 of JAKCPI010008000.1, forward strand.
CTCCGCATCACAGGATAAGGCGATGAGAGAAGAAGATTAGCGATCGATGATTTCCAATTAATAAGCAGTTAAGATGGCCAATTAATCCCACAAAAATGGCGAATAAACGATAATAACTGATCTGTTTTTCGAATATTGCATCTAAATTTAAATCAGAATTGTTGGATATTGGGTTTAGAATCTCAAACGTTAAACCCATACGCACCAAGGGCGGATACAAGGGGGGGGGGGGTAAAGGGGTAATTACCCCCCCCCCCCCTCCGAGATTCGAAAAAAATACCTTTTTTTCGCAAAAAAATTTATTTTTAATGTAAAATTTTTAAAATTAATACTTAAAAATTTGATGTGTATTTATATTCTGGCAAACAAGTACAGAATGCGCTTTTAAATTAAAAACACCCCCCCCCGAGAAACACCTCTGGATCCGCCCTTGATACACACCCCACAAACCCATTCTAAAAAATACAAAAACTTATCAGACTTCAAAATGCATTAACAAATACTAACATATGAGTACTTAACAAACCTGGGCCTTCATCTTTCAATCATATCTAATCAATATCCTTACAAACCGTTCATAAATTAACGAGTTAGCTCTTTGTGAGAATCTTAATTAAAAACAAATAATACAGAACAACGGTGGAATCAGTCCAAAAACTTAAAATCACTTCACAATCACTTAATTTATTTTTTGGACAATTGGACTTGTTGCCAACTAATTTATATATAATTCGATCAAAAAAATCTGGCGCACAGCACACAACTTTCTCTTACCTTCGGTAATCGAAAGGTGTGTTCTGTGCTTGTCACACCAGATTTTTTGTGTCGACATATATTTAGTTCCCGACCGTACGGAACATATGAATTCAGATGTAAAATTTATAAGTATGGGAAAATATTTATATTTTGTTACCATGGCAACCATTTCTCCTATCTTTTCTATGAGAGTACAAGAGTAAAGTGGTCTTCAGAAGATTTCAATCACAAAACGAGAATATACATTTGAAAGAGCATCTAAAAAATAATTGATTTTTGAATTTTAATCAAAATCGTTAGAGCGAATTTTGAGAAAATCGAAAAAAACTGAAAAAGTACATCAGTAAAGTACTAGTACTCTTTGGCCGATTTTGATTAAAAGCTTATTTTTCCGGTCCCGGGGGGTGTTTGACTTAAATATAAAATTTCAGTCTCATAGCTCAATTCCTTCATGCTTAAAAGTGAACACAGACAGACAGACACACAGACAGACCATGTCGCGAAAACCACTTTTTTGGATTCAGGGGACTTCAAAACGTGTATATTCATCTTTCAATTTAAATTAAACTACAGTACACTAGTATATTCATCTATCACCAAGACATTTTTTTATGGATATAATTATTTTCATACTATTCTATATTTAAGGCACAACAATCGAGCAAAAAGGTTTTCGATCAAAATGTTTTGGCCCCCGGGTGTGGCGTAGTAGGTAGAGTGCCTACCTCCTATACCAAACGTCGCGGGTTCGGACCCAGGCAGTCCGATGATTTTATTTAAGCCATTTGGATACCAGATGGCTTAAATAGAAATGCCTGAACCTACAATTTATATATTACTTACAACGGTTATCGCCAAAGTCTTAAATGGCCTAAGTTGCCGAAAAGACTGTGTGAATGTGTGAGTGAGTGTGAGTGTGAATGAGAAAAAAGTGTGAATGTTTAAAAAAAAAAAAAAAAAAAATGTTTTGTCCAAGAGCAAAACGTTTTGCTCGATGCCAAAACACAACAATCGAGCAAAAACGTTTTTGGACAAAACATTTTGTTGGATGATGTCGAATCATGTCCGATTGTGTTTTGTCTCTTCGGTGTGCGTTGACCCATAGAAAGCAATGAAAAAACAGTTTTAGGCAAAAAACGTTTTGTCCGAAAACGTTTTTGCTCGATCAGTGTGCGTTCAGTCTAACCCATGGGTTTCCAAACTTTATGTTACCACGCCTCCCTTAAAAATATTTAATCTTATGACCCCTCCCCCCCCCCCATTTTATAAAATAATACAAAAACAAAAGCTTTTAATGCTAAAAAATATAAATTTGTGCCTCACAGTTTGGAAAACGCTGGTATAAGGGTATTTTATGGCTGGTGGAATTTGTATCAGGAATGAAAGTATGAAAAAACGAAATCAGAATATTTTCTTTAAAAATATATTTTAACAGCTTACGTTTCGGCCTTGGTCAAAGCCATCCTCGGATGACCACTAACAGCTCCGAGGATGGCTTTGATCAAAGCCGAAACGTAAGCTGTTAAAATATATTTTTAAAGAAAAAATCTGGTTGCGTTTTCTTCTAACTTTCATTCCTGAAGAAAAATATTTTTCTCAAATCTTATTTTTACGCCCTAAGGGGGTGCCTGACTTAAATATAAAATTTCAACCTCCTAGCTCAATTCCTTCATGCTTTAAATTGAACCTAAACAGACACACAGACAGACCATGTCGCGAAAACCACTTTTTTGTATTCAGGAGACCTCAAAACGTGTATATCCATCAAAGTCTAGACATCGAATTTTTGACATGAATCCAATACTTACTATATATATATATATGTATATTAACTTATACATATAGATAAGAGAAAGTAAAAATTCAAATCCGAATTAAGATTATTGGTTCTATATACAAAAAGATGAACTCACCCCAGTAAAATTCTAAGTGGACTAGTTATTATTATCTGTTTAAGAGAGTTTAATTCTCTTAAATTAATTCCGCCCCAGTAATAAGAAATTTTAGAATGACATTAAAATGTTTCTACCCCACTATGCTATTTGCTAAATATTGAATATAAATTTTAACTCAAACGGAATGCACTTATTTTTTAGTAAAAGTATTAAAAAACATTAATATAGGGCATTAACCCCCTGGGTTAAGGAAATGCGAGCCTTCACAGCGAAATTACTCTCAAAATAATTTGAATACATTTATAAATAATTATTTTTATTTTTATTTTATTTTGAAATTATTTTATTTTTATTTTCAACCCTTAATCCACCCCTGAGTAAAAGTATATTAAAGAAATTTGATTAACAAAAATATAGGCTAAATAACAAGAATATAATGGTAAATAATGGTGACTTAAGAAAAGATGAAAAAATGCCCTCAGACTTGGTGTAGGTGGTAGCGTGCCTACCTTCTATACCGAACGTCGCGGGTTCGGACCCCTGGCAGTCCGAAATGGATACCAAATGGCTTAAATTGAAATGCCTGGACCCCCAATGTGCATATTATTAATTAATAACGGTTATCGTATAAAGTCTTATATGGCCTGAGTTGCCGCAAAGACTGTGTGAATGTAGAGTGTGAATGAGAAAAAAGTGTGTGTTTAAAAAAAAAAATAGATAAATAAAAATAAAAAACTAATTTTTTTTTCAATGACACCTACACTCCCCCTCTACCTTTCAACAGCTTATATTCACCCTCTACCCTTAGTGAAATATAAAATATTTAATTTCATATTTAAAAGAATCGTTTTTCGCAGCCAAATTATTTGTTTCTATAATTTTTTTTTTCAACGATAAAATGCTTAATAATTACCTTTAATAAGACACTCAAGAGGGCGTGCTGGTTGATGGCGGGGCCAGGGTGGGTTACACTATATTAATTATTCACTTTGATTCACTTTAAACCGAACTAAAAAAGAAAGGATCTCGCCGCCTGTCAGCAGGCCACGCTCTCGACTGAACGAGAGACTTGTCTCTCTTTGTTTTGAAATAAAATAGATGAAAATAACAATTCCCTTTTTATTAAAAAGAAAAAAAAACCTTTTGCTCTAATCTAACTATAGAGCTGGACAAAATGTCAACAAGTGATTTAAAATATTCCAAGGCCTTTCTTAAATAATCGACCCTTCTCCCCCTAATCAAAATAATAATCAACCCTATTTTTTGAATGTTTTCTATTTATTTGACTTCGATTTAGCTAAAATAAACTTAAAAAACATTTTTTCAATTTTTCAACCCCTTATCAAATCTTAATAAATAAAATAATTAACAATGCTATCGCTTTCGGCGAGCTTCGCGTCTAGTCAGAAAAAAATTAAAACCCTGAAAAACTTCCCTGGATCCGCCTTTGGGTTTTACACATAGTATAATTTTCTAGAATGAGTCTTACTTTAGGCCAGTGGTTTCCAAACTTTATGTTACAACGCCTCCCTTAAAAATATTTAATCGTATGACGCCCCCCTACCCCACACATTTAATAAAATAATACAAAAACAAAAATTTTTAATACTAAAAAATATAAATTTATATAAAAATATTTTCTTTATTTATTAATATTTATTATTTTAATTAAAAACTCAGTCCCAGAATCTTCTAAATTATTTTATTATTTTATTTATAAAACTAGCAATCATTTGGAAAATATTCTTGGTGGCCAATATTCGCGCCTCCCCTTAGACTAGTCCGCGTCTCCCTAGGGAGGGGAGCCTCACAGTTTGGAAAACGCTGGTCTAACCCTTAAAGATATATAAAAAAAAAAAAAAAAAAAAAACAATAAATTCTTACCAAAATATTGAAATAGTAGTATGGTATTGATGTAGTCCTGCCATCGATGGAAAGGCACCGCTGCCAAAATTTAAGATGCATTGTCTGAGCCTAACCCAGAAGCAGACTGTGTACATGTTTCAGCTTGGGTATCTAGAAAGAAAGGGTAAAAGATAATTAATGAAAAAAATATTTAACTTACACATATAAACAAAAATGAACATTTTAATAGATAGATAGATATTTAGAATATTTATTTATTTAAATATTTGGGGATGTTAAACTAAAGATCCATTTGAAAATAAATGAAATTTACTAAACCAGATGAAATTGTTTTAATTAAAGTCATATAACAATAGATCCCTATCAAGAGTGTTTTTATTTAAGTAAAATGTTTATTCAATCCGACTTTAATAAAAAAGTTTGTTGGCTTTTCAAATTGCATTCCTTTTCTCTTGAAATTTAAAGAAGAAGAAAAAAGTAAGATGGATCCAATTTATATTTTTATTCAAATTCAACGTTAGTTAATTTGAGATGATACTTTGAAAAAAAGAACTCCATCTTCCTTCAATTTGGTCGATATTGGAAAGTTATCTGATTTAAAAACTCTCGGCAAATGTTTGATATATCTTGAGTATATCTTTTTTCCCCTTTCAATACCATCTTGTGAATTGGATGTTGTGTATTTTTCTCTTCTCTCTTTATATAATATTTTTTGCTGGAAAGTAAATTTGCCAGTCAATTGGGCTCTGAAGAGACCCGAGGAAGGGTGGAAACGGAAAGAGGTCCTCCCCTCTTCTTATAGGGTAACAAGTCCACACTAATGAGACAATCGGATTATACTTGACGCAAGGGGGCGGTGGCCTTTGCAAAATAAATACAAAGAGGACAAATTGTCATTTGAGTGGAATTTAAAACTCTTAAAAAAATCATTTTAATTTGTCCAAATAAATTAATGATCTAAGTTAGAATCCCAAAAAAAAAAGAAATAAAAAATATAAAACCTGTCAATTTATAAAAAAAAAAAAAAATATTATTTTTTCAATTGCCAAAAGAATTTGGGATGAAAATGAAGGTTAAGCTGAGTAGTAGGTCGATATGTCGAGAGCTGAGCCTAGAGATTAGTCAACCAAACAAATATTTTTAAAATAAATAAATCATATTTTTTTAATGCAACTAAATGGAAAAGCTACTTTTAAGACAACACTTTCAACGGCTAATCAATTAGGGTTGCCTAAGCTCAAGGCTCAATTCTCGAGACATCAGGTTGTAGCACCGGCTACACCTATTAATTGGACGTTATAATCATTAAATATTATAATTAATAATATAAAAAAATCTAGTGTAATTGTCGCACAGCACGCAACTTTCTCTTACCTTCGCTAATAGAAAATCCTGTTATTCAATTCTAAACAGCCATTTCTATATTAATTAATTTAAATTTATTTATTTAAAATACCTCGTTTACTGACTCAATTGTCAGTCAAGATAAATCAAATATTCTTTTCAATTTTTTTTTTCCTTCCTCTGACTTATTCTTTAAATTTGATTGAATTGCAAATGTAATTTGTTTTGCAAGGATTATTTTTATTAATTTAACTTTTTTGCGACATGGCCACACATACAATGACTTGAAATAGCCTTTTAACTTTTATTAAATTTGTCCGCCACGCAATCTTCAACGAGAATCTAAATTGGGCTTAAACTGTCAGGAGAGAGAAGGAGTGCGAGGGTGGAATTGAGGGTGTAAGGGGCAAAAGTAAATACGCATGCGCACATACAAAAACCCACAGTCGCAAATCTAAAACAGCCCGAGTTGAACTTTTTATGATTGGCGGTTAGATGTCGGTGTTTGTAAAAAGAGAAGGGAGTTGCGAATTTTCTTTTTCTTGCTCTGGAGATTTCCAAGCACAAAAGGCAAGGAAAATTGATTCGATTCAAGTCGTAAGGGCGCCTCTCTACACCCCATAAGCGCGGCGCTCACAATAGAAAAAAAAAGGTTAGGTTCAGCAAACTCAATTTCGTGAAATCTCTTTGCATTAGCTGTAGGTTGTGCTGGTGGTGCCTGCCTGGTGGTTGGCTGGGGCTAATCGGGGGGTGGCTTTGGGGGTGATGCTGAACACAAAGGCGCCTCCATCTTGGCTCGAGATGTTTGCTTTTTAAGGGACCCTCCCCGAAGGGAGCCATGGCGCCCCGAAGGGGGAGACCCGAAATTAAAAGACTCAAATCCTAATTAGCCTAGGAAAGAAATACTTTAAAAGATCAGCTCCATTGGATGGTGACGTTTAATTTGAATTAAAAGGGATATCAATTAAAATACGAAATCAAAAAAAAATATTCTTAAAAGATTAATAAATCATTAATTTTATACTTTATATGGAGGTACAAGTCAAATATTCATAAATACCGATTTTTTTTTTAAATTTAGATAACTTATTAGCAAAATATTAGCAAAATACAGGGGTGAAAAATTTTATATTCTCCCTATTTCTTTTTATTCTGGCTTATATTTTCTTTTCATAATATAAATATTTAATGTTTCTTCATTTATTAAAATCACGTTAATTAATACAATGTTTTTTAATCAGATTTTCATTAACATATTATTTTCTTTTTATCAGTTTCCAAGAGTTTAAATCAAAATTTAATAATTAACACTCATTCTCATTCATTATAAGTAAGAAGATAAAAATGAAACGTTTAAACCTATTATTATTATTATTATTATTATTATACTGGGTGGGGGGCCTGGCAACGGAGAAGAGCAACAGTCACCACAATCGTTGCAGTTAAGCAATGGCGAAAACTCGGATGGGTGACCCCGAGGAATCAGCAGGTTGAACGTCCCCCAATAGCCATCGGTACAGTAACAAATATATAGGCCTATATGTAATTGATTAAAACCCCGAATGGCGTTAGTAGCCGAAAAGGGCAAAATAAAAAAAATTATTATTTCACCGTTTTAAAATCTTTATAAAATTAGCGAAAAAAAGATCCAACAAGTGTCAGAATTATACCCAAATCCATCATTCAAAAAAAATCTTTCCTGCCTACAAAAGTGAAGCCTATAAATAAAATAACTATCATTTAACCAATTTGTTTAATATTATGTAAAATAAATAAATATACAAGGAAAGTCTCAGGATATTTCTCATTCTTGGTTATTTAAAAAAAAAAATTATTTCCATTTGAATAAGCTTGAGGGTGAGGGATTCGTGCCTCGTCCCCGCACACGACAAACAACCATCAGGGGTGCGTGGCTCAAGGGCAGCGCCCTCCAAGTGCAAAAAACACCCCCTACAAATTCAAACTAATTCATTTAAGTTCAAAATTGGACTCTTTAACTAAGAATGATTCAAAAAGTAATAGATATTTTTTGGAAATAAATTATCCTCTATTTTTTTTATACTTGTTGAATTTTAATAGAATCATTTGTTTTCTTTTTTTGTATATGAATAAAAAAAGATATTTAGAAAAGGAGTAAGCAAGCAAGCGTAAAAATGTATTATAATAATTTTAGATGAGGATAGGTGTAAGCTATTTTCTTGGCAATTATAAAAATCCTGGGTGTTTTTTGAAGGGATTTGGTACAAGGGCGGATCCAGAAGAGTTTCTCGGGGGGGGGATAATCTGGTGTGACTGGTCGCACAGCACACAATTTTTTCTTAATTTCGGTAATTTAAAGGACTCATTCTCAACTTGTTTGCCAGAATATAAATACAAATCAAATTTTAAGTATTCATTTTTAAAATTTTACATTAAAAATAAATTTTTTTTTTTGAAAAAAAGTATTTTTTTCAAATCTCGCGGGGGGGGGTAATTACCTTTACCCCCTGTATCCGCACTTGATTTGATAGCACCTGCCCCCCTTCCCCCCCCAGAAAGCTCCCTGCTCCAAGAAAAATTGAGAGATGTGGCTTTCCAGGCCCCCCGGAGGATAGCTGGTCCCATGCCCCCCCCAGCCAAATTCTTTAGTTACGCCCATGCATACAGCTCATGAATTTTTCTCATTGGCATTGATAGTCAGTCATTGGTCTGAAATGTCTTGAAGCGAAAGTTTTTATCTTTTACACTTTTATATTGAGATTTTATGATTCCGAAATCGACCAGAATATAATAATTATAATTATCGATAAATTTTTTTATTGCTCTCTATCAGTCAGAATACAAGTATTAGAAAAAATTTTCAAACATTGGCAAATAAAGAAATAAGTAAAAACTTTGAAATTAGAATTTATACCATAATAGTCTAGCTAGTAATTTTTTTGTTTTGTTTAAAAAAAATAATCCGGGAAATAAAAGGGGCGTAGTCGTCGTGGTTATTTTTCAATTATTTTCACTGACTCAATTCAACAATTTCAAGAAATTTAGAAAACGTGACTTTTTAAGAGATATATTAAATAAATTGAATGACTGTTAAATCTACCATCCGAGGAATAGATTCTGAGAAAAAATTTAAAATTTGGTTAGAAAAAATCTGGATAAAACCCAGATCGGAATAAAAACAAATAACAAACAAGAATTGTTTTTTTTTTTTTTTAGGGATTTGGAATACTTGAATAAAATAAAGAGTAAAAGAAAATCAATGAAATTAAATTTTTTTTAAAGAGTTAGAATTTTCAATAAAGAGCTTTGAAATTCTTATTTGAATTTTCAAGTGGTAAAAATAAATAAAACTTCTTTTCCTGTTTATAGCCTATTAAGCAAAAAAAGAAAAACTATTATTAAATTAATTATAAAAGATAAATGACCAGAGCAAAATTAATCATAAACAATAAGAATTTGGATTAATATTTATTGGGTACCAGTCGATGAGAAACTTTTATAACCAACCAAATGTTAAATAACTATAGTAGGATCGAAAAAAAAATTGCAATGTAACTAAATTTATCAAAATTTGTTTTGAGGTTTTCTCAATTCAATTAAGTACTTTTTATAATGAGGGCCTAATGTGTTTCTGTGGTAACTTCTCTTCTCCACGATAGCCCAATAGGGATGGGGTTTGAATGGCTTCAGATGCCGATAAAGACCTTAAATGAAAAAGAAATGCTACAGTTTGAGAGGAACAAGAAATAGAATTTATTTCTCTCCCTCGCCTACGACATTCAATTCAGTCATAAAATGCTATCATTTGTCGGAGGTTTATCTTGATTAATTGTCGCAACATTTGTTCCCTATTTACCCTCGACTATAAGGTTTGAGAAATCGAAGGTTATGATCCTCTCCTTGCCCTTGGAAAATAGAGGGGAGAAATTTTTATCATCTCCCTAAATAACTCAATTTATTACAATCACTTCTAATGTGTGGGGCGACTAAGATGACCATTAAAGAAGAAAAATTAAGAGGAATGTTTTTGGGAGTTTGAATATCAAATTTTATTATCAAAGGGAGGGAAGAATTGTAAGGGATAAAAAATTATTTGAATACTTGGAGAATAGAATAAAAATTATCGTTAAGGTCGTAAAAATATGTTTTATATGTTTAAGATAGAAATATAATAGTTTCAGCATGAAATTTTATATCTTAATAGGAGGGAAAATATCTATCAATATATAGCGAAGGGGGCCGTCTGTCACGCTCTGTTTGCAACTTCTCGATGGAATTTTCCACCCTTATAGAGATTCTAGGAAAAATAATCCTAAATAGTCTTTTGGGGAGTTGAAAATTTTTTCAATATTTTCCCATTGAAAAGAATTAGAAATTAACTACTTTTTACTTTCTATTACATAAGTATAAATAGATATATATATATATGAGAGAGAGAAAGTATTGGATTCATGTCAAAAATTCGATGCCGAGATTTTGATGGATATACACGTTTTGAAATCCCCTGAGTCCGAAAAAGTGATTTAGCAACATGGTCTGCCTGTCTCTCTGTTTGTCTGTGTGTGTGTGTGTGTGTTCAATTTTAAGCATGAAGGAATTGAGCTAGGAGGTTTAAATTTTATATTTAAGTTTGGCACCCCCATGGGGCGTGAAAATAAGCTTTTAAACAAAAATTGGCCAAAAAGTACTAGTACTTTACTAATGTACTTTTTCAGTTTTTTCGATTTTCTTAAAATTCACTCCAACAATTTTTATTAAAATTCAAAAATCAATTATTTTTTAGATGCTCTTTAAAATGTATAAAAAAGTAGATTTATAGCTGGATAAAAGTTGTTAAAGTGTATCAGGATGAAGAAAGAGAAGCAGCTAGTATTATTTCGTTTATTCCATACCCATTAGGCTGACGACGTTTCGGTCTCGGTTGAGACCATCTTCAGATGGTCCGAGCCCATAAGCTCTGAAGATGGTCTCGACCGAGACCGAAACGTCACCCTAATGGGTATGAAATAAACGAAATAATACTAGCTGCTTCTCTTTCTTCATCCTGATACACTTTAAAATGTATATTCTCATTTTGCCTTTGAAATCTTATGAAGCACAGAACACAACTTTCGATTACCGAAGAGAAAGTTGTGTGTTGTGAGACCAGTCACACCAGATTTTTCTTATGATAGACAACTTGACATTTAAACTCACTTTATTTTCTTTTTTATCTCTCTGTAATCGATCTTAACCAAAATTGGGGGAATGTATTAATATAGTTAAAACTTGTTAGTGAAAATATAACTTTGCGAGACATAATTCAATCTTAATAAAAAAAAAATTTATTGCGTGACTTGTTTTATTTTTTTTTTTTTTTGTCAAAAAAAAAAAATAGTTTTTATTTAAATTATAATATTCGTTTTGGCGAATAAAATACACGCATACAACGGCGCCAATTTCAGCAACTTAACACCAAGATTAATAAAAGTTTTGTCAAGTAAAGTTGAACTCTTAATCAGCTATTTTATTATTTGTTAAAATTATAACTAAAGGTTTTGTTTTAAAACTAATATTAATAAGCAAACGAATAGACGATACTACAGCTGTGGTATTCAAACTATTTGAGGCGAGGAACCCCTTTACAGTTGTATACATTTCAACGGAACCCTTAAGGAAAATTAATATCAAATTATTACTTATTTGAATTTTAGGATGCTAAAAAGTAAATTAGTAAAAAATGCTTATTTTCACTTTTCATTATAAAATTATTGGCACAAAGTTAAAAGAAAATTAGACAAAATTAGATTGCATGCTAATGGCTGGGGAGAGCCTGTTTGATCTTGCATAATAATTATATTAAATTCCGATAAAATATTTGTTATTTGTAGACGCATCTCATAGAGGTTGATAATAAATAATAAAGAAATGTTTGGGTATGGTCCACTCTTGGGAAGCCCAGGGTTCCGCGGAACCCATTTTGAATACTGCTGAGCTCTACTAAATACTTTTAAATAAATATTTTTACATGTTTTATTAAAATTTTTATCTGTTTGGTTTTAATATAATATAGTAAAATAGCTTAAATATATTGCGATAAAAAAAAAATTGGGTGTGACAACACATCATCGAAGGTAAGAGAAAATTGTGTGCAGTGCGTTTATTCCCACCAGATATTTATTTAATTGTATTACCAAAATTAGCACAAATATTTATAAGTAAATAAATAATACTCTTAAGGTGCGCGTCTCGGGGTGCTAATTTTGGGACCTTCCAGCAGCCCCAATTTTGAAGCTATCGACCTCAAATTTTTTAAAATTAAAGCTATTTAAAATATCTACAAATAATAGAAGCCCTTTTTTTGATTTTCAAAAAAAAAAAAAATTAAATTTTAATTAATTAATTAATCGCATTAAATAAAAGATACTTTAAAAAAAGGAGCTCTATAAGTTGTAGATAATTAAATTAGTAATCATTGTGTTAAAAAATAATTAATTTTTTGTCTTTAATTAATTAGCTGGAAAGTCTAGAATGAAATGGAACAAGTTACGTGTATTCCAATGGGGAACACTAACGCCATCTTTTGCCGCCTCGAGTCAATCGTGCTTTAACAGTTTTCCGAGACGCGCACCTTAATCAGATTTTTAAAATTTTTTCACATATTTTACATGAGTAAAGACCGGACAAAAAAGCAAAAAAATGGAAAAAAGTGCTTAAAAAAGCATAAAAATATTGAATAAAAAGTTGTTAAATAAGCATAAAAGTTGAAAAAAAGCATCTCATAAGCAATTTCTACTTATACCAATTACGTATACAAAGGAGGGGGGGGGGAGGATGTAATTAATTTTAAGCTTAATATAAATACAGAATGCAACTTTAAATTACCGAAAGTGTGAAGCCACTTCCACCAGATTACCCCCCAAGTAGGGGATCCAGGGGACCCAGGGGGTCCGAGCCAGAGTAGGGGGTCCAGGGAGCTAGAGCTAGAGTAGGGAAGGCGCGATTTGCGCAGTTGCTGAAGGATTTGATTTACATGAGCGTTTTTGCTGCATAAGTTTTGAATTATTTTTAAAAATTGTATAGCCCTCAGGCTTGGTGTAGTTGGTAGCGCACCTGCCTTGTATATCAAGGGTCGAGGGTTCGGATCCCAGGCAGACACGAAGGAAAATTTACTAAAAAAAAAAAAAAAGGTTAAATGATATAAATTTTGCATTATAAATTTTATTCGGGGGGGGGGGGGTAGTTCTATGCTGTGACATATTTGTAGGGGGGTTTGTTTGTATGTGACTAACTGTGATATGGGGGGGGGGGACTAGATAGTCGTCAAAAAAGGAGTTACGCAATATGTGGACGACCCCTTAATAGCTATTGCCAAATTGTAATATCAGTAAAATTTGTTAAAATAAGATAAAGATCTCAAGAATAATTGTTTAACTTATTTAATAAAACAATTATTGAAATAATTATTTTAATGATAAATAAAAAGTTTTAAATTAATTCTAGTTTAATTATTTTCAGCTCAACAAAAAAAGTCCTTGTAAATAAATATCAATAAATTCGAATGTAATTATACTATATTTGAATTTAATTTATTTTACAGATAGACCCAATATGTATTTTTGAAATTTTTCCAAGTCAAAAAACACTCCTAGTAAATAGCAATATAATTGAGCAGAAAATTATATTTGAATTTGATTTACCCATCCAATTTGTTGTAGACGAATCTATCCAATTCATTCAATGAAATAAAATTAATTTCAATTTGAATTTTTTTTTTTTACACATCATCAATTTTCTTTTTTATTCAATATTTCTAACCTTCAGATATCAATCAAAACCCAAACGGAAATCTCAAAGTTAACTTAGAACGCGTGCTGCCATGAATGTTTCTCTGATAGACTTATAAACAGAAAATAAGTTTAATCTAATTTTTTTATTTAGATTCAATTTTTTTTTTTTCTCGCGCGCCATCATCGATTTTGAAACGAATAAGGGAAATGAAATTAACTCTTCGCGGGGGTTCGTGTTGCAAACTCAAAGGCAACACGTTCGCTCGTAAATCATGCCAGGTTAACAAATTCGGCCCGAAGATTGCATGCGGCCCAGTCATAAACGCAACCGTAATCGGCCTGACATATCTTTGCGGGTATTACTGCCCTCTGATAATTAAATTAATTGTTCCTGTGTGTGTATATGTGCGTGTAAGTGTCCCCTAGTTATTAACAATTTAACTAAATTCTATATATATACATTTATAGAACGATAAAATATTATTAGCTTCAATTAGTTACAAAGAGAGAGAAAAAAAAGAAAAATCAATGTAATAAGACATCAAAAAAACTCGTATGAATGTCCTTTTCTTTCAAAAAAGAAAATAAATTCATTTGGGTTAATAGAAGGGCACGAATCACGCGAAGACGATTTTAAGGGCGCCTCTTTAGGCTTTGCCACTTGCAAGCCCTTCTTTACTTTCCCCTCGGTGCGAGTTCGGAAAGTCCTATTTATACTCATTCAACTTGCATATATTATTCCTAAATATAAAGTAGACTGCCTCAACAAAAATAAATTTCATTTTTTACTAAAGTGAGTTGAAGAATTCTTCGCCCTCTACTGAAATGATCAAATTTACAATAATTTTGGGAAATTTCATGGGAAAATTTTTTTATTTTTTAAAGTGAAGCTTTTATTTGATCCCTCAAATTTTTTCGCATTTTCTATCAGTATGTCGCGTTACAGGCCGTGACGTCAAGGGCTGTGACGCAACAAGCCATGACGTCATAAGCCGTGACGACAAAAATTGGAAAGTTGAAATTTAATATATATGGCGAATTATAAAAAAATAATTGTGGGATTTAATTATTCAATTTTTAAAATAATTTAAAACGATTCAAATCTTCAATTAGGCCTACCAAATAAATATTGTTCTCAGTTTTTAACATGCCTCTATTGATTTCCCATTATCATTCCCATTTTCCAATTATTAAGTTAAGATTAAAAACGCAATTTTAATACCCTTCATTGAATAATTTTCTGAAAATTTTCAGTTAAACGCCTACGATCCGAAAAAAGTTTCACATCATGGTTTCATAAACCACACAATGATTTTTTATTTATAAGGATCAATTTTAGACCTTATTATTATAAAAATAGAAAATGGTAAAAAAAAGATCTAATAAATTGAGAAGGTTAACAAATGAGGCGGATTATCCTTTATAAATATAATCATAAAAGAATGGAATACTGATATATACGAATCAACATTTTATTTCTACATCAAATATAAAAGATATAAAGTTGAAAACCCACATTTAACCACAAGAGATAAAGAGGGAGGAGGAAGTGAAGGCAGGGTGAAAAATGCAGGGAGGGAAGAAGTGTGGGAATTTCTACACTTGCATTTCAATTACCTTAGAAAAGTGATAAAAAAAAAAAACATCCGGATAATAATCAAAAGTTTATAAAATATAAACATTAAAAGATCAACATATAGGACCTAATTAAATAAAGTTATTAGGTCTACCAATAAAAGATGAAGTGTTAATTTTCCCAACGAATTTCTACAAAAAAAAAAAAAATTAATAGATTTTTGAAGATGTTATTTATTTATGGCACAAATCTTGATATCAATTTTCCGGTGATTATTTCATTTACCTTTTAGGGTGTCGATTGATTCCTTGTTCGCATTTTGAAAGTAATCGAGGAGGGTTTTAGGGCCCATTTACGCCCAACGCCCTCCAGTAAACGCTACAAATGAAATTTAACGCTAACTGCCCATCATTCTCACTCGGAAGGGTGTGAAAAAAAAGAAAAGGGAGTAGAAAAAAAAAGCGAAAATGGCTGAGAACACAAGCAAGACTCATTTCTTTGCAGCTGATACTTTCCAAGGGGGAAGCCACCCTCGGCGTTTCGCCCCACACTCGGAAGGTCGTTTGATCCCATGTGTTTAGTTAATAAACCAATGAACGAAATGAGTCTGTCTTGGACGAAAACCGAAAACAAACCAAATGACCCGGCTATTGTTTTTTTCCTCCCCACTACACCATTCACATACAACTTTCCTCTTTTTATCTGCGAAGCCTTTTCTACTGACGCCTGAGGGCTCAGAGTTTCTTTCACTTAATTAACACAACGAGAGGCAAAGAAATTAATTTTGACAATTTCTTTTGTACTAGGAGTAAAATAACATCATTTTCAAAATAAATTACCTGTTGAAGTGCAGGAATAAGAAGAAAAAGAAACACCAAAATTAAAATATGTTTGAATAATAATAATAATAATACAGCAAGTTGTGTGCTGTGCGCCAGTCACACCAGATTTTTTTTATTAAAATCCTGTTCCCAAATAAGTTTATGACTTCATTACATGTTCTTGAGTAAGAAACGTATGAAGTCGATAGCGATCTAAATAGATAAAATAATTGAGAAAGGCATTGTATTTATAGAATTTTTTCATAAAATAAAATTTTTACTCCTTTCATGACTAGATGAACAAGTATAGCCAATATCAAGAAAAAATATAAGCTGGGGCTGAAAGGAGGCAGCCAACAGCCGAAAATAAATTTAAAAAAAAAGTATAAACCAAAATTTTGAAGAAAATTTGTAAATAACCTCTAAAATATCAAGGAATAATCATAATCATTTATTTTCTTCCTGGCTGCATGTGACTATTGGTCATTATAGGTCTTCGGACTTTATGCACCCATTCCAAAAAAAAAAAAAAAAAAAAAAAAAATAATCATAATAAATTTACTTATTTTGAGGAATCTTACTATTTATCAATTTAAAAAAAATTTCTTATGGTAAAGGATTGGAATTTTTTAAATTTTTTTTATGTCTGACTTTCATGATGTGTACTAAAACGCCCATAATTATTAACTGCTTATATTTATTCAATTTAATTAATACTGCAATAAATGTTATCTGTTTGAATTTGACTATGATATTTACTAATTTCAAATATGACTTGAGTAATTTTTCAGTTTAGTCTCAAGTTCTATTTGAAATTGAAATATATTGAATACTCTCGATAAATATTAACGCGACGAATGAGCCGATTGATGGCGAATCGAAATGACAAGTGTTAACCCGTTTTAATCCAGGAAAGGGTGAGCCATATGAGACCATGAGGCGATGATGGGCGTAATCTAATGAGCAGATTATCGCCAGGGCATTAGGCAGAATGGAGAGAGGATCGGGATGGTGTAGAGATGAACGCTACACCCCTTTGATGGTGCGTGGGAATGACGCCAGGCGCGCATCAATCAACCCGGGGGCCATCGCCAAGGCGTAGACAGCCAATTCCTCCCTCCTTCATGGCGAACGCTTTCTCTTCTCTCTTATTCAATCTAATTGCAATTAGCAATTAGTAAACATCTCTATAATCAGCCAAGGTTTATCCTACTATATCACTTGAATAGGTTGCTTAAGTGATTTGGATTGTTTATGTTTTTGAAAAATAATTTTAAAAAAATATACACCATTTACTAAGTAATTTAATTTCGGATAATTAGATTAATTACAATATATTGATTGAAAATTAATGAGTGATGACGAAACACCTCTATCACGCTGATTTTTCGGCAAGGATGTAGAAAGGAAAAAAACATTTTATTTACTATTTTTTTTATCCTTAATTTTAAATTTTTTTTTAACACTCACACTTTTTTCCCACTCACACTCACACACACAGTCTTTTCGGCAATAGGCCATATAAGACCGTTATGAACATATATTATTTGACGCTCCCTTGCATTCGCTATTTAAGCCATTTGGTATCCAAATGGCTTAAATAAAATAATCGGACTGCCTAGTATCCGAACCCGCGACCCTTGGTATAGAGGGCAGGCTCGCTACCAGCTACACCAAGCCCGAGGCCGCCTTAATTTTTATTTCTAATGGGAATAAGACTCATTTGGAAAAATAAAAAAACTTTAGTTTTTGTTTTTTTCCTTCATACATTATTGCCTAAAAATCAGTGGGATAGAGCTGTTTCGGATTAATTACAATATATTTTCATTGTAATTTTTACTTACTCTTACCCTATATATGAAATATATGGTGAGAGAAAGTATTGCGATCATGGCAAAAATTCGAGATTTTGATGGATATATTCTCAAAATTCGCTGCACTGCAATTTCATAGGGCCTATATCAACTATTTTTTAGATTCTCTTTAAAATGTATATTTTGCCGTTGAAGTATTCTGAAGACCATTTTACTTTTGTTCTTCATAGGAAAGATAGGAGAAATGGTTGCTATGGTAACCGAATTTAAATCTTTCCTTTTTGATTTATTTTATTTCTGTCTTTAATTGTTTCCGAGAAAAATGGATGACGCCCCTCATTGTTTGTTGCCTAGGACAGAAACCAGCTCCTTTAAGTGACTATCTCTATCTCACTTGCACTCATTATTTTCTCTCTCTTATTACTCGTTTTAAATTCATTTTACGGCTCTTTCTTCCATAGAGCCAATATTAAATCCCTATGGTGATTTGTATGTTAATTTCGATTCAAAAGGGGGTCACGCATTTAAAAATTTTTTTTCCAATTCTTATGAAATTTTGTATTTATTTAGGATTCTCTATTGTGTATAAAATATCCAAATATGAAATTAAAATTAAAAAAAAAAAAACTATAGTTTATTTCAAGCAGTCAACATTTAAAATGCAAGTTTGGAACTAAGGTGCTATGGGAAACTAAATATATCTCTACACAAAAAATCTGGTGTGACCAGCACGGTGCACAACTTTCTCTTACCGAAGGGTAAGAGAAAGTTGTGTGCTGTGCGCCAGTCACACCAGATTTTTAAATTAAATTTCATTAAAAATAATAGAATAGCGTAAATTAGTTATAAAACTGAGCCAACCATGTAGGTTTGTAATTTGAATGTAATCAAGTGAAGTGAATTTCCCTAAGCTCCCAATTCTCATGACACGATTTAACTCGATGATTGGAGCAAATGGATAAACTCCAACTAAACAAGATAAATTTAATCTCTCATAAAATTTCGGATTTAGACAAATTAAACTTTTAATTTGATTAAAGAAATTATTTATTTGCTCCATTTCATTTAAAAACAGAAATTGTATTGAAATGAAAAAAAAAGAAAAAGAGTTACTCTATTCCCTTGATTCAGGGCGGGCATTGAAAATGTCAAGGGCAAAACAAAGAAAGATGTAGCCTAAAATACTATTGAAATATTTAAAAAGTTTTAGCCACCAAGCAGCTCCACATTAAGCAATATTTATATTTTTAGGCTGAACGCACATCATTTGAGCAAAAACGTTTTTGACAAAACGTCTTTTACCGATCGCACCTAAAACTGTTTTTTTCAAAGCTTTTCTATGGGTCAACGCACACCGAGGAGGCAAATCACAATTCAACATGATTCGACATCATTGAACAAAATGTTTTGCCATTGAGGGCTTTGCTCTAACGGTGTGCGTTGGCATTGAGCAAAATATTTTGTCAATGAGCGTTTTGCTCAATCGGTGTGCGTTGGCATTGGACAAAATGTTCGGCCATTGATCAAAAAATGCCAACCCACAGGGATTTTGCAAAAACGCTCAATGACAAAACATTTTGCTTAATCGGTGTGCGTTGGCATTGAGCAAAACGTTTTGCTCTTGGACAAAACGTTTTGTCCAAGAGCGTTTTGCTCAATTGGTAGAGTCTATGGGTTCAGCCTTAATCCAAAAAAGTATTATTTTGAAAATTGGATCAATAGTTGTCTTATTTAATACATAATTCTATATTTGTTTGGCTTTCTAAAAATCATTCATCCGAGAAAATTTGTTGATTATTAACGAAATTATTAACAAAATAGTTATCAAAGTGTGGTAAAAAAAAAACAAGAGCTGCCTATTTTTTAGGCGCTTTACTCATAGGACACTTGTAGCTATTATATATGGGGCATTCCACGCCAACTCGACCACTTCTGAACCCGACCATTTTTGATTTGGCTGAAACTTTGTCATCTTTTTGTACCCTATTGAAAACGTGTCTGAGTATTTTTTCAGATTTTTCGACCCAGCCAAAAAAAAGTTATAGCATTTTCAAAAAACATCGATTTTTTTTTCAAATAACCGTAAAACTGTCAAAAATTAACTTATCGGGACGATTTTTTTTTTGAAATTTTTGTCTTTAAATGTACTTTTCAGAAATAAATATGACAAAATTTTACAGATTCATCTTGAACGTTTTTTTTGACATTTTCGGAAAAAAACAAAAATTTCGGGATGAATGGCACTTTTTTTTTTAATTTTTTTTTTTATAAAAAACTTTGATTTTTTCTACTAATGCTCTGAAAATTTCAGAGTGGGATTATTTCGCGTTCTATTTTTTTTTATTTTTGAAAAAAAAAAAAAAAAAATTTTCTCCGCTTATTTATCATGATGGTGCTCTTAAATTCTTCCAGGACTGCCCGAGATTCTAGAAAATTGAAGAAAAATAATAATAATAATAGTTAGAGGTGATGAAAATCGAGAAAATTCCATTTATCCTGAAAAAGATAGAAATTAGTTGTGTATTCAACTACTGAAGTATTTGAAGCGTCAAGTAAAAGCTTAGAAACATGGGCGTAACTAGGGGGGGTGCCGGGGGGGCCTGGCCCTCCCAGAAAGCTCCTTGCCCCAAGAAAAATTAAAGGGGGGCCATGGGACCAGCCATCCTCCGGAGGCCCTGAAAAGCCCCATATTTTCTCAATTTTTCTTGGGGCAAGGAGCTTTCTGGGAGGGCCAGGCCCCCGGCACCCTCCTAGTTACGCCCATGTTTCTAAGCTTTTACTTGAAGCTTCAAATTCTTCAGTAGTTGAATACACAACTAATTTCTAATTTTTTCAGGATAAATGGAATTTTCTCGATTTTCATCACCTCTAACTATTATTATTATTATTTTTCTTCAATTTTCTAGAATCTCGGGCAGTCCTGGAAGAATTTAAGAGCACCATCATGATAAATAAGCAGAGAAAAAAAAATTTTTTTTTTTCAAAAATAAAAAAAAATAGAACGCGAAATAATCCCACTCTGAAATTTTCAGAGCATTTGTAGAAAAAATCAAAGTTTTTATAAAAAAAAAAATTAAAAAAAAGTGTCATTCATCCCGAAATTTTTGTTTTTTTCCGAAAATGTCAAAAAAACGTTCAAGATGAATCTGTAAAATTTTGTCATATTTATTTCTGAAAAGTACATTTAAAGACAAAAATTTCAAAAAAAAAATCGTCCCGATAAGTTAATTTTTGACAGTTTTACGGTTATTTGAAAAAAAAATCGATGTTTTTTGAAAATGCTATAACTTTTTTTGGCTGGGTCGAAAAATCTGAAAAAATTCTCAGTCACGTTTTCAATAGGGTACAAAAAGATGACAAAGTTTCAGACAAATCAAAAATGGTCGGGTTCAGAAGTGGTCGAGTTGGCGTGGAATGCCCCATATATATTTTTTAAACTATTTTGTTAATAATCAACAGATTTTCACGAATGAATAATTTTTGAAAAGCCAAAGAACTATAGAATATCGTAAATATGTTTTTTGTATTTAGGGATAGTAAAAATTGCATTTGTAAAATTAAAATTTTTTTCAATATTAACATTTCAGATTTAGAACAATTTGAATAAATCCTATCCTGTATATTTTTTCTCTATATATTCTCTTTTATTTATTTTAGACATGCTCTTCGAATGACCATTGAATATTTTATATGGATTTCATAGATTTTCCAAATCTCTAATGTTGTTTTTGAATAAAAAATTAACCATCCATATGAAATGATGACAGATTAGTATCTGATCAAGCATCAATCAATATGGCAACGTCGCCGTAATGATATAAGTGCCTTAGTGGCTTAGCCAGGGTGCAGACTTATTTTATTTCTATCCGGCATGATTAATCGCCTCCGACGATATGATAATTGCAACAAAATGTATGGCAAAGAATGCACTAGATTCACTAATCAGATTTCTTGTGCAGAAAACCTTGTCGACCAGTGTTATAGAAATACTGAATTTGGTATCCAAATGGCTTAAATAAAATCATCGGACTGCCTGGGGGTTCAAACCCGCGACCCTCGGTATAGAAGGTTAGCACGCTAACCCCTACACCGGCCTCGAGGGCGAAACGTTAATGAAAGTAAATTAATTATTTTTGCAAAAATGTACATTCATTCAGATTTATTGAAAATCCTAAATAACCAATTTTATACAAAAAGAAAAAATTGAGAAACGCTGCTCTATATCTTTTATAATACCCCAAGCTGGAGAGTTGAGTGAATGCTTTAACATTTAATTCAACTTTGTTCTAAGACGAGGGCATAATAACTTAATGTGGCTTCTAGCAATTTCAAATTCGGTCCATGATTTTGACATAACCATGATATAAAAACTTTCATTCATCTAGTAATTAAATGGAAACCTTTTTCAGTAAAGGTTAATTTGTAAAAGAGATCTTATCTTAGTTCTTCTACATAAAAAATACTTTATATATAAAACAAATAATATACTCAAATTTTAAAAATCACAGATGCTGGCCGGTAGGGTCTAATCTTCAAGGTTAGATGTTTACTCGGCACACGTGGATGAAATTAGATGGTTGGTTTTTCAAATTTTTAATAAAATTTCTTTAAAATTTTACTAACAGGGATTTTATTTGTCAAGGTTGATATTGCGGGCTTTGCACAAATATTTTGGCTTAAACCATCTTCATAACTTGAATTATAAATACTGTACAACGATTTATTTTTGAATTTGTATCATAGAGAGTTTATTGACAAGAGGTAAAAATTCAAAAATGTTTATTTTCTAAATCGTTGTACAGTATTTGTTCTTAAAGTTCTGAAGATGTCATAAGACGAAACATTTGCGTAAGGCTCGCAATGTCAACATTGACAAATAAAACCTCTGTTAGTAAAATGTTAAAGAAATTTTATTAAAAATTTGAAAACCAACCATCTAATTTCATACATACGTGCCGAGTAAACAACATCTAACATTGAAGATTAGAATCTACCGGCCACCTGAAGATTACAATAATATACTGTAATAGGGGAGGATAGCCAAGGTTAGACCGCGGGTTTAAATGGACCACCATCATTACTTTAATACTCCACCACCAGAGAATTTTTTTATTTTATAAATTTTAGATAATTTTATTATTTTTTTTATCATTTGGATACCAAATGGCTTAAATAAGAATGGCTGGACCCCAAATACATATATATTAAAATATCGGTTATCGTCAAAAGTCTTATATGGCCTGAGTTGTCGAAAAGACTGTGTGAATGTGTGTGTAAATGTGAGTGTAAATGAGAATAAATGTGAGGGTTAAAAAAATCATTGTGTGGTTTTATGAAACCACGATGCAAGTGAAACTTTTTTTCGGCGTTTAACTGAAAATTTTCAGAAAATTATTCAATTAAGGGTATTAAAATCGCGTTTTTAAACTTAACTTAATAATTGGAAAATGAGAATTGATAATGAGAAATCAATAAACGCATGTTAAAAACTGAGAACAATATTTATTTAGTAATTGAAGATTTGAATCATTTTAAATTATTTTAAAAATGATATTTTATCAATTTAAAAAAAGAAAAATCTCACAATTGGAACCGGGTTGATGGCTCTCGAGCTAGATACCGGTACTTGGGCTGGGGGGGGCCTCCGTGCGAGGAACCATGAGGGGAAAAGGGGGGGGGAGGGGATTTTTTTTATAGGATTGAGCGTCATATAGTATAGTATAGTGTCATATTCAAATTTCAACTTTTCTATTTTTGTCGTCATGGCTTGTGACGTCATTACTTGTAGCGTCGCGGCCTTTGACGACATGCTGATGGAATGTCAATATTGATAATCTCAAAAGTGAATTGGGTTCGAATCCCAGAGTGTCCGATGAAAATTTATTTATAAAAATAATAAGATTTTGGTGCTTTTCCTGGCAAACGTCCGTACCAAGTTGTAAACCGCTGTAATAATTTTCATTTAAGCCAGTAAAATAAAAAAAAAAATATCCAATCGAGCCTGCACCATTCCGACGATCTCAGACAATAATTGACGGAATATCTATTTTAAATAATACGTATCTCAGCCAAAAACATCGGAGATGCAAAAGGGCGCCTCGCATTATTTTGCCTAGCGTCGAGGTGAAATCAAAAATGCGCCTCGCTTTTCTGATTTATATAAAAGCGAGGAAATATTTTCACTTAAATAAAACCCCTACAGAATTTTATTTGTTTCATATATCCTCGCTTTTATATAAATCAGAAAAGCGAGGCGCATTTTTTTGATTTCACCTCGACGCTGGGCAAAAATAATGCGAGGCGCCCCTTTTTGCATCTCCGATGTTTTTTGCTGAGATTTCACTTCTTTTTGTGAAATATTACATTTAAATTTTATTTAACAATTTTTGCTTATTAAATATTAAGTTATCCCATGAATAGATCTTTTAATATGCATACCAAACAGTAAAAAATAAATACATCGTTTGGTATTAATTCAAAATGATAAACATAGGATTTCACCAAATTTTATAAAATTTTAGGATTTTTATTTTTGTTATGTTGGTAGGATGTAAATACATCGATTGGTATCCATTCAAAACGATAAACATAGAATTTCACCAAATTTTATAAAATTTTAGGATTTTTATTTTTGTTATGTTGGTAAGATGTAAATACATCGTTTGGTATCCATTCGAAACGATAAACATAGGATTTCCCTAAATTTTATAAAATTTTAGGATTTTTATTTTTGTTATGTTGCTAGGATGTAAATACATCGTTTGGCATCCATTCGAAACGATAAACATAGGATTTCACCAAATTTTATAAAATTTTAGGTTTTTTATTTTTGTTATGTTGGTAGGATGTAAATACATCGTTTGGTATCCATTCGAAACGATAAACATATGATTTCACCAAATTTTATAAAATTTTAGGATTTTTATTTTTGTTATGTTGATAGGATGTAAATACATCGTTTGGTATCCATTCAAAACGATAAACATAGGATTTCTCTAAATTTTATAAAATTTTAGGTTTTTTATTTTTGTTATGTTGGTAGAATGTAAATACATCGTTTGGTATCCATTCGAAACGATAAACATAGGATTTCACCAAATTTTATAAAATTTTAGGATTTTATTTTTGTTATGTTGGTAGGATGTAAATACATCGTTTGGTATCCATTCAAAACGATAAACATAGGATTTCTCTAAATTTTATAAAATTTTAGGTTTTTTATTTTTGTTATGTTGGTAGAATGTAAATACATCGTTTGGTATCCATTCGAAACGATAAATATAGGATTTCACCAAATTTTATAAAATTTTAGGATTTTTATTTTTGTTATGTTGGTAGGATGTAAATACATCGTTTGGTATCCATTCAAAACGATAAACATAGGATTTCTCTAAATTTTATAAAATTTTAGGTTTTTTATTTTTGTTATGTTGGTAGAATGTAAATACGTACATCGTTTGGTATCCATTCAAAACGATAAACATAGGATTTCAGCAAAATTTATAAAATTTTAGGTTTTTTATTTTTGTTATGTTGGTAGCACTCCTTCTTATCACGTTAATCTATTTCTATCTGAATGGATCTATCCTAAAAATTTTTATTCCATTAGGGATGAAAATTACTAATATTAATAGAAATGTTCCTAGATGACGTCATCAGGGAGCAAAATAGTTAGAATTGTCTTTTCGCCACGTTAAAGATAGGACAAATTTGAAATTTTGAATACCTCTCAAAAAGTCACTTTTGATCCAAAATGAAATTTTATATCAAAGGTATCGGGTTTTTGATAGTATCTATTTGTATTTTAAATTTCATCCAAATCGGTCCAGCAGGGAAACCTGTAGCTTTGTCTAAAAATTTGAAAATTGAAGAAAAGAATGAAAAAAAAAAAAAAGAAAAAAAAGGAAAAAATAAGAGACTAACTTTTGACCTTCCGAAATCGGCAAAATCTCAACTTTGAGCCTCTGCCATTCTGTTTGGCACTGGAATTTTTTTTTGAATTCGTGCTCAAAATAATCCTTATTTATTCTAGTTTAATATAAAAAAAATTTGGCTCCGATATCTTAAAAACTTTTTGAGATATTCGCCCAGAAAGAGAAAAGTTTCTCAAAAAAATTTTTTCACGTCCCTATCTTTTATTAAGGATTTAAAATCATTCTTGATAATATAGTCTAGGGACGACTCGTCCATCTAAATGCAATGGGCCATTGGAATCTATTGGAATATCAACTAAATGGTAGTATTAAGAGTTTCTTTTGCTTTCTTTTGCTTTTTACTTGCTCGGCGACGAGTCGCTCCCGCGACTCTTGATAAGCTTACTTTACTTTATAATATCATTTTGAATTAAATTCGACTTTTTTTCATCATGATTTTAAAATGAAGTGATGTAATATTAGTAATTTAATAATAATTTAATTTCCAATGCTTTTTATTTAAAATTTTTTTAAAAGCTTTGATATTAAGCAAAAAATATTATTCAGAATTCGTAGTTTTCTGATCAATTATTCACCACCATATTTTGTATGTATGTATATATTTTAAATTAAAGAATAGGTTATCAAATACATTTTTCGTATTAATATTCACTCATTTTTTTTTTTTTTTTTTTTTGTTGATTTACATTCTTCTCAAAAAACTTTTTTGTTAGTCAAATAAAATGAGAGATTCTAAATTCACCGGATGGAACTTTTCAAAAAAAAAAAAGATAATGCCTCAATTTGGCAAGTGTTTTGTAAATAAAAGCCGGGCGCATTTTGTTGTGTTTGTTGTTGACTAATTCTTGACTCGGCTACCCCTAATCCGCTCATTTGCCTCCAACGTTAGCTACTAAATGAACAACATTCCCTCTTGCATTAATTGCGTTTAAGGCCCTGGAATGCCGAGTGCTTTTCCGTCCTCAAATGCAAATTTTAATCTCGTTAAAACATCGTCGCCCTGGCTGCCTGGGTCCCAAAGTTTAGATTATCAATGGTTAATTAATCTTCAATTTATTCACTTTATGTAATGAATTTAACACTCAATTTAGCGGTTATTAATCAAAGTTTTAATTAAGGTTATTATGAAGCACTAATCGTGTACGCGCGCGTGCCAGAGATGGGTTGAGGGAAGCAAGACGAAATTTGGCAAAACGCATGCGTACATGTAGATACAATACATCCCCCATCATGGATGCTCCGGAAAGGCATGCGCAGAGAGACAGTCATACTTGTTCAGGGGATAATCTAATGTACACACAGCTACACCTAACCCAATCACGGCGGCGAGGAGGGGGTAAATAGATTCGATTCCCAGGGCACATACAACTTTTCGATACCCTGCGTATTTTAGCCTTTTCATTTCTGGCCAGGATAAACGAATTACGGCCCAACAGATAGGATTAAATCCATGGTAGCGAACTTTAAAGGAGTCCCCCACTTCCCCACCCACTATTCTAAATTATAATAACTCTTTAATTAAACTGAAATTTAATCATTGGATTTTAATTAAATCATTTTAGATTGAGAAAAAATAGTAATTCACAAAGATAACGTCTAATAGGCTATTATAAATAGAAAATACAATTATTTTTCAACGTAATATAATTTTCAAAATACAAATACTTTATCGTCGTTAGAGATAATTAAAAAAAAAAATTAAGAAAGTATTAGAAAGTTAAAAAGACGAAGACTCAAATCAAATTAATATCTAAATATCCGTTGTGTCTTTTACAAATTGATTTGAACTAACAATCATTTACTTTTGCATTGATGATGATGTATTTATAATTGTAACAACCTAAACTAAAAAATTAAAATATTTTTTTTTCTTTAGATTACTAGTTTTTATAACATTTTGAATTTCTTCTCGGGGGGGAGAGGGAAGCAACCGCCCCCCCCCCCTTTAATCCGCCCCTGTAGTGAAATTTATTTGTAATATTAGCCGAATTATTAAAATATACTTTGTGTAGAAATAAAATTTGAGAATTCTTTCTTCACCTTCAGATTTGTAAAATATGCCACATATTAAATGAACACAAACAAAAGGGGGAGAGAACTTTCTCAAATCCCTTGTTGTAAACAAGTCTTGGGAATATAAATTTTTTCCTAACTAATAGGCAATTATCCCTAAAGAGAGGGCGAGTTTGCGGGGGTGGGGGGTCAGAATAGTGACTTGGTAGCCCCGAGGGCTTTGCTTCCCTTCTACCACCTCCAAAACTCAGAGGGTCTTTGGATGGTAAATAGAGTTATGATGCTGAACGTTGTTCCGATGTGTCATTCTATTCTCTCTTATAAACGTGCAACATTTAATTATATTGTCATGACCGGAAGCCATACGTATGTCACCCCCCTCTTCGTATTTCTCTCTACTCTAGGAGGAATTAACGATTATCATGTAAACATTCTTAATGAATATTAAGTCGTGAATTGGGGAGACCGGATTGCTCTATCAACAAAATAAGGTTTGAGTTTACTTTTGGTATTATTTCATTCTTATTTAAATTAAAATGTCTATTTGTGAGAACAAATCTCCAAAATAAGTTTATACATATTTGGAGCTTTGTTTGGAATTCTAGTTTTAATCCACTTCAGGGAAGGCGACAGAATAACAGTTTTCTGATTTTTTTTTTTTTATTAATTTTTTATAAAGAGCATGCATATTATCTATATTCAGTTCTTTTTTATTTATTCATGATTAAATAAATTGAATTCCCCAGAAAATAAACACTACCATGGGCGTACCCAGCGAGGGGCAGGGGGGCAGCCCCCCCTAGAAGCAACAAAAAAAAATTAAATGTTTATAAAGTGATGAAACGAAACAAAATTGGTGGTTGGCGACGGGGAATGATTCTTTTTGTTAGGACTCGAGGGTTTTTAGGCCTTTAATTCGAAGGCTTTACCCTCTATATAAAAAATAGCTATGTCACAATCTGGACGACCATGATCTGCCCCCCCCCCCCTGGACGACCATGATCTGACCATGCCCCCCCTCTAGATTTGATCCTGGGTAGGCCCATGAACACTACTATGAGATATTTGGTTTATTTTTTATCACAAGGAATTTTATAGGCCCTATATACTGTATTGATGGATATATCTAAAGAATTTTTTAAATCCACTCTACATCCCCTAAGCTCGACAATCCTCAGATTTAAGAGGGGAGAAATAAAATATATGTAAATGTGTTCCTTCACTGTCATTCAAAAATGTCAGAAAAGATTTCGTTAGAAAAAATATATTATATAGATAAATCGTTCGAATTTTATAATAGTCAAGTAATCGCAAAATTGATTATATTTCAATCAATAAATTAAAAAAGTTCAACTTACAACTCGAAATCTGGCAGATGAAAAGTCGATCCTTGAGCTCTGAACGTATTAGGAACCAAAGACCTGAAGATCTGTAAAGAAAAAAAAATTAAATTAAAATAATATTCATTTCAAATGTCTGCGTTGATAATTAAAATTAAAAATCGTGAAACAATAAAGTATGGGACTTCTGAACTATAAGCTTAGGCGTATTCGTTTACACTGTAGCGATTGTTAGTTTATTGTGGACCCCAAAGCAGTGGCGGAGGTGTTTCTCGGGGGGGGGGTAATCTGGAGTGACTGGTCCCACAGCACCCATTTTTTTCTTAATTTCGGTATTTTAAGGCGCATTCTGTACTTGTTTGCCAGAATATAAATATAAATCAAATTTTTAAGTATTATATTTTTAAATTTTACATTAAAAATACATTTTTTTTTCGAAAAAAAGTATTTTTTTCAAATCCCAGGGAGGTAATTACCCCCTTTACCACCCCCCCCCTTGCATCCGCCCTTGCCCCAAAGATTTCGATTTAAAAAAAAGTATTCATGTCAATATTTAACTATCTTATTTTACAACCATTTTAGGGCTTATCTAAAATTATATTTTTAAATATAACCCGGATTCTAAATCAAAAGAAAATAAAGCACAATCTTATTCGTATTATCAAAATGGGCCATTTACATAAGCGGAACAACAAAAATCGATTCGGCCTCCTTCTCTTAATTTATTTTTATTTTATTTAAATTATTTAATTAAAATGGCATGAAGTTTAATTAAATTTTGTGAAAAAAATTATTATTTTAATTAAAGTTCAAAATACCAAATGGGAATTTAATAAAATCATATGATTATTTTTTAATTTTAATTTTACATCATGTAGAAAATAAAAGAGTGGAAAGTTGTTTTAAAAAAAATTCAATATGAAACGAGAATAATGAATTATTATATTTAAAAATAATTAGACTTATTAATACAGTAGTTCCGGGTTGACCGAGCAGGAGTTCGTTTTTTTTTTTTTTTTTTTTTTTTTTTTTTTTTTTTTGAGAAAATTAAAAAAAAAACTAAAAAAGTACATTAGTAAAGTACTAGTACTCGAAGTTTTTTTTAAAGATGATTAGTATCGAGTATTTCTTAACATTTAACAGTAAAACCAAGAAGTGCAGTATAAAATATAAATTCTTTCCATTTTATAGTCTATTAATTTTATTAATTTTATATTATATAAATTAAGATAAAAAAGTATCAATATTCAATCAATTGATTCTACGATATATTTATTCTATATTTCATAAAAATAATTTAAAATATAAATTAGTAGATAAAAAAAAATTAAAGATGAGTTCACTTCTTTTTGTCGCGGACTGTCCCAAGCCAAGCGAGGGAAAACGACACTTATATCAACCAAAAATCAGAGTGTTTCCCTCTTTGTTATTTCTGTTTAATTAATCAAAACGTGGGTTTACCTGGTGATATCGAGGATGAAAAGAAAGGAGCAGGCATGGAACACTATGAATATAATCAAGTGATGTGTCGGTATCGTGGATTGTTGAGGAAGGAAACATTATTTGATGAGATAAGAATAAATAGATGTAATAAAATCACAAGCTTCAGGCTTACTGAGGCGGCAACGGCAGCGCTGGCGCCGCCGCCGCAGTCGTCGTCGTCTTCGTCTTCGTCTCACAACCGAACAAAGCCGAACTTTCCCGAAGTTCAAATGAATGTGTAATTGAAAGAAACCGATTTGATTGTTGGATCTATTTTTAATTTCAATCATAAAAATAATATAAAAGAGAAAGATAATTTTTTTTAAATAAAATAAATTGAATACGTAATACATTTTTAATATTTTAAATGAATAAATAAATAAAAATAGTAAAATTTTTATTAAATAAATAGCCTATAAAAAAAGATTTTATTTTATCTATAAAAATTATTCCAAATTATTTCCCTCTTGTAAGCTTAATTGAAAATTCCGGGTTGACCGAGCTGGAGCTAGTTTTTTTTTTTTTTTTTTTTTTTTTTTTTTTTAAGAAAATTGGAAAAAACTAAAAAAGTACATCAGTAAAGTAAAGAACTATTGGACTTCAGATTATAGCAAAGTATCACATCCTTTATGTTATAACTACCTTATTAATTCTTAAAACTAAAAAATAATAATATAACACTATAATAATTAAAATTAACCCTCGCATTTCTCCTTTCTAATTCAAATTCTCTTGTTATAGATAGATTTGTATACTTGGACAAAATAGGTTGTTTGTGACAAAAGAGTGTGTGTGTCTGTGTGTGTGTATGCATGCCTCTGAATGAAAAGGCCAGAGGGGGAGACGCGTGTCCCGGGACAAACAACCGGGACAAAGGAAGCCGTCGACGGCCTCCGTCATTAGCCCTCCCCACTGTCAAAAATTAATTATTAGCTGCATAGAATGCATGCAAGTGACTTGTCTGCCTGTGCAAACTTGACACACACACACACACACACACATACATGAGTTTATTACCAGCAGCCCGCTTAATTGAGTTGATAAATCATAATGGAACCTGATATTTATAATCCTTAATGAAATTTGCTTCATCCAATATGGAGGCATTAATTAATGGACAAATATAATATATTAATCGAAACTAAATATTATATTAAATAATTTATTTATCAAAATGGATTCTTTTAATCAAACATTTATAAATAATATCATTTTAATAAAATGACATAATTTATTTGGCATTTTAACCATTGAAATTTTTTTCAATTTTAATGTATAGAATAAATATTTAATAATATCCTGAGAAATATAGGGTGTTTCAGCGGAATAGTAAATGTTTTGCCAAATTAGCTATTATATACACAACTGGAACTACCTACTATTTGCTAGCATCAGGGGCGCAGACAAGGGGGCCTGGCCCCTTTGCGCTCGAACCTTAAAATTCTAATAAAAAAATAATAGTTGAAATTTCAATAAAAAAAAATATTTTACATTATATTTTTTCCTGAGGGGCTATATAATTAAAAAAGTCATTTTCTTGAAATTTTTTTCTTGAAGGGGGACAGGCCCTTTAAGCTCAAATCTTAAAATTATAATTTCAAAAATCTTTTTCTTGATCTACTATGTGTCAGAACAGTTTATGAAGACTAGATGTTCTAGCTGTGAAATCAGAATTAACGAGAAAAGCTGACTTGGAATCTACTGGGTATAAATGACAAATTTGCATCACTCATGGCGAGGAGAGCAATTTTATAAAAACTGTTTAGATATTATTATTATTATTACTGTTTAGGGAATTTTAACAAATTTTTTAAATAACTTTTTTTTTATTTAAATAAATATTAAAAGTTATGTATAACTGTGTCAAAAACTGTGTAAAAAATTGTTGACATGAAGGCCACTACAATAGCCTTTTGCATTATATTAAGATTATATAGACCAGTGGTTTCCAAACTTTATGTTACAACGCCTCCCTTAAAAATATTCAATCGTATGCCGCCCTCCCCCCCCATTTTTATACAAAAACACACATTTTTAATGCTAAAAAATATGAATTTGTATAAAAATATTTTTTTTTTTTTTACTTATTTATTATTACTTTTTTTATTTATTAAACTAGCTATCATTTGAAATCATTTGCTCTGGCTAATAATCGCGCAATCCAAGAAACCGAGCTGTATTTTTACGTTCTGCCTTCCATCAAATTTCCTTCTTGGTGTTTTAATTCAATTAAAGGATAGTTTTTTTTTTTTCACCTAGAAATAAGGCCTTTGGGAATTGAAGTTTTCATTGAATTAACATAGGAATTTAATAGGAATAATAAATAGACCTAATGTCTAAATTAATCTTTTTATCAAGATTAGATCATCCCTAAAGCTAATAAAAAGACAAAAAATAATCTTAGATTTTTGATAAGGTATTAAAAAAAATAAAGTAATTATAAAGAGAGGCTATATGAAAAATGAAATATTTTTTTTAAGTAAGTTTTTGATATGATTATACGTTATTGTTTCGAATTAGTTTTCTTATCATGTGCCACAATTTGCATTATAAATTTTGTATTAGTTCCAGTAGCCGTGTTGTCCGACATCGTAGGGTCTTGTGTCTAACCACCAAGGTTTCGCCCTCCTGGACTTCACTTGTTTTTACCGTGTAGTAACCTCAAAGACGTCGGCCTAATAATATTTAGAAGCCTTTTGAATGGGATTCAATTATTTGAACTTAAAAATTTAATAAAAGTATCAGGTACCACCTAGAGTTGAACTAAGGATCTGCCGATTTATACTCAGCATGCCCTACCACAGCAGTGCACTCGCTATTTGACTTTAATAGATAGTAGGATAAGCACTGATGTGCAGTGTAACTACATGTAGTCTCTGAGGGCGGAGGGAGCGAAGCTCAACTGGGGCGCCGTTTTTTGTTCGACCTTTTTTTTTTTTTTAGTATTCGAATCTCGTTCGGGCTTTTTTTGTAATTTATCTTCGGATTTGTGATATAAAATGAATTTATTATGAAATTTCAAAAAAAAAAAAAAAAAAAAAGTTTCACTTTAAAAAAAAAAAACAGGAGATTTTAGGAAAAAGCTGATGCGCGAGGGGTGCCAAAAGCTTGATGCGCCTGGGGCGGGGGGGGGGGCGAGCGCCCCCATTCGCCCCCACCTGGATACGCTACTGCTGATGTGGTTTAATGGTAGGGTTTGCTGAGTATAAAACGGCAGATTATTAACTTTCGGCGGTAACTATTTTTTTCGGTCTTTTGAAAATAAATATATATAAATGTAAAGTTATTTAGTAAGGGTGTAGAGCTGTGAGGATATCGTAGATTGGGAAGTTAAGGGGAATAAACCCAGCCTCCTTTTTCTCCCCCACCATTTCAATTATTGCAAATATTTCGGCTCCTTGATGGGAGAGAATGAGTTTTATTCTCCTTATCTTCCCAGTAAAGTTTTTTAATGCTATTTTCTATCCCAATCTTATTATATTCTTATCAATTATAATAATAAAGATTTCGTAAATAGAATAAAGATAATTGTGTGATGAAAAATTAATAAGTTTATCGTTAAAAAGAGGGGAGAAATAAAGACCATTTTTTCCGATACACACTATACGTTATCAATAAATTGAATTTCGTTTAACAAACAATTAATTTAAAAATTAAAAAATAAATGATACTAATTAAAATTTTCGATTAGAATATAATTAACTGTATAATTAGTGTAATGAAAATACATCCCATGGGTTTTTTTTTAATTCTCTCTCTCACTCTTCTTCGATCCCATCAAAACGTGAACAAGCTTTAGATTTTATCTTGAATTTTATTATCAACTTAATACGTTCGTTTTTTTATTCTTTTGTGCAAAAGGGTCAGAGGACCGGTTGCTCTCCAAGGGCATATTGTCCCAATGAAAAACAAATTTGTTACATCTGGAACACAATGGCCGTTGTCGATTAAGAGATATCGCTAACAGAAAAGGGACCCTGGGGCTAAATGACACCTTTAAGGACCTCGTCTATAGTCTATTGTACGCCCGGTGGGGCAAACACTCTAATTGAGCGCGCCACCCTGCAATTACCTATACACCCTTTTATGGGGGGAGTTTATCTAAGTTAAGATTAGGGTTAAAACGGCCACGCATGGATAAACATCCCCAATAGTGATATATGATATTCCTTAAGATGTTATCCAAAGATGATGAAAATTGGGTAGACATTTAAACAAAGTACTTAAAAAAAAAAACGTTTTTTTTTTTTGCAAAGAATAATGCGAAATTTTAGATGTTTTTTTTAAATCTTAACTCTATTTTACTTCCATATAATGGGAATTTGAGTAAATGTTTAGGCTTAGGAAACTTTTTTTTTTGGTTTCAATCAAAAATTTGTGATTACAAAAATCTTTTGGAAATATTAAGAATAATATCAATATTATGCTCTTGTTAGTTATTATTTTCCTTTGTAAAATAAAAGCTTCTTAGTATCTTTTCTTGTCCAATCCCATTGAGCTAATGGAAAGATGCGACCAAGAGAAAAACGGACCAGCGGACACTAATTTAGGGAGGAAGGATGGGAAAGGAAGATTGGCATAAAGGGAAATGTCATCCTTAACTCGGGTAATTCATTATCGTCATTCATATGAGCCGCTTTGGTAAAAGAAAAATTATTTAAGCGGAAATGTTAGCTGTAGAAAATAAATTTTTTTAAAGAAAAATTTTTGGCTGACTTTTCTTCTGATTTTTTATTCCTGATTAAAATTCTACCAGCCAATAAATACACTTATTCTCTACTTTTTTCGAATACCAAAGTTTTTTTTTGGCCTTTAACAAAAATCATAGGTTTTACTAACTGACAATTATCAAGGATTAGTAACGGATTTCTGCCAGTGGCGGTCTCAGATTTTTTCTAAGTAGGGGACTCGAAATTTTTTTATAGAGGGAAGTCGGACAGACAGGGCAGACTCAAGGAGGGAAGGGTAATGCGGGTAATAATGATTTGTTATATTTTAAATTCAAATTAGCATTAAAAAAGAATTTTTGTATGATTGAAATCATAATATTAATATTTTTTTGTCCAAAGGGGGGGGGGGGGGATATCTGGAATACCTGCTGTAATTGTCATATCTACAGTCACAATAAACAATAAAATGAATTTTTATTTTTAAAAAAAAACATTCACACTTTTTTCTCATTCACACTCACACTCACACACACATTCACACGGTCTTTTCGGCAGCTCAGGCCATTTAAGACTTTAAACGATATCCGTTATTGATAATATACACATATTAGAGGTCCAGGCATTCTTATTTAAGCCATTTGGTATCCAAATGGCTTAAATAAAATCATCGGACTGCCCGGGGTCCGAACCCGCGACGTTTGGTATACGAGGTTAGCACGCTAACCTCTACCCGCCCGAGGGCAATAAAATGAATTAAAGGGAAAAATTCAAAATGGAGTGATTGGAAAGCTATTGTTGCTATTTTAAAATGATACAAACAAACAAGGTTTGTACTTGCAGCCTCATCTTTTCAGTTTCACATCATTTCTAGATACCCCTTTGTGCATAGTAGAGCAAAAATATCTCAGAAACCAGGCCGCTGATATTTTCGTAAATTAATATTATTTTTTTAAACATGAAAATCGTAACTATTAAAAGTATAACTATTTTCGCAAAGGTAAAATAAAAAGTTTTTAAAACCTGTGGCTCTTTTTATTTATAATTTAATCATTTTTTCAGCCCTTTAAAAATAACAATTTTTTTTTATCATTTAATTATGTTATAAATATTATATTTCATTCGGATAAAAAAAATCGTTGATGTAGAAATTGTTTTTATTCCATATCGTTAGGTTCAATAACTTTTGACCCAAGTGAAGAAAAAGACAAAAAAAAAATAAATAAATAAAAATAAAAATAAAGAAAAGACGAGAGAAAGAGAGAAAACAAAACAAAATTGAATTGAAGTTAAACATTGAAAACAATTTCAAAACCCGTCGTGGGGAGAAATTGCATTTATTTTATTACCGCAAAAAATATGATTTCTGTAAAATTAATTCAACTGAAATTGCTTTGATAAAAAAAAAAAGAAAGAGAAAGAGAGAGAGAGACAAAATTGTTTAATTATTTTTTGCTGTGTCTGTAAAATGCAAAGTCCCGTCCTTTATAAACTTTTATTAATGTGATAAATTGTCCCTTCAAATAATGGTCATTTTCTTCTTTTATTTGTGACGTTATTTAATTTCGGAGAGAGGTCACTTTGTCACAAACATGGCTTTTTGTTGTGCCATTGCTGCCGACAGCTGGGAGGGTAGCCTGCGGGATACAGCCCAAGAGGGCAGCCATTAAGGGCGCCGGCGCCCTTCTCATTAAAGATGCCAGAAGTAGGGGGGGGTGCTAATTAAGCAAGGGGCGCACACCCGCCATATGTAGCTGAAGCTTTCACATGAATTTAAGTAAAAATCGAAAATGTGATTATCTTTTTGTACATAAGAATTTTTTTCTTTCCTTAATTCTGTACAGAAGAAATTTATGTTTAGCGACATTCAGTTAACATCATATTTTTAAATTTCTATACAATTTAAAAACACTTTTGAAAAATATTGACGAGTCCCTAACATCAAATGCCATATGGGAAAAATCAAATTATTGAAACTTGAACTGAGACTGAGGATGACCTTAATATAGGACCGAAACGTTCTGATTGAATAAATTTTATTCCTTCTGTTTTTTTTTTTTTTTTTTTTTTTTAATTTATTTCTATATTATACGTGGAGGTGTCAAAAAATAAACAGAATTAGTTTTTGGAACGAAGTTCTTTAACGCGGCTTACGCAGGGTGAATTGGGAGAAAATGTAACATAACAAAAACGCGTTCCTAACAAAAATGCATTCCCAGCGCCCGAGCGACGGCGAAGGAAGACGAGATTAGCCAGTCTTAGCGAGGCCACGCCCATCTTCTCCTTCTCTTTATTTTCTTCTATCTACCGCAGGCGGGAAATTGCTCACTAAAGGCGAGCAAGATGTTCCAGCGGGCGCAGCTCCCTGGCTAAACGGAAAGCCCTCCGAAGGCTGGCTTTTCGTCTATTTAAATAATATTCATATTAAATTATATTCTGAGTTGAAGAAAAGGCGTGAGGAACTTCGTTCCTGCCGGGGGTCCTACGACCCCACACGTATGCTTTTTTTTATTAGAATATTTTGGTTTCTTTTACTTCATAGTGATCTCCCTCAGACAAAATACGATTCCAGCGTTCAGTCCACTGTTGAAAACACTCCCTGAAGCCCCTTTTTGGTAGTCTGTTAAGTAAACCCAAAATTTTGTTGTTTAGCTCTCAATCACTCTGAAAATGACGACTCCGAAGCTCTTTTTTCACTCCAAGAAATAGGTAGAAGTCACTCGGCGCTAGGTCCGGTGAATACCGTGAATGTGACATCACCTCAATACCTAATTCAGTGATTGTTTCTTGAGTCCTGATGGCGCGAAGTGCGGGTGCATTATCCTGGTGAAGGATCCATCCCATTTGAGCAAGATGTGGTCTTTTTTGTTGTAATTTTTCTTCTTAATGGCCCTTTCAATACTTCTTCTTCTTCTTCTTTCTTCGCCTGATTATTCCCACGGTGCGGGGTCGGCGGAGGGGGTGGGGGTTTTTGAGACCGGGAAGGAATAGAACAGGCCGGCCCGTCACACGGTCTGACGCCTGTTGAAAATATAGAAGGGGAGAGACTGACATGCAAAGAAAAGAAGTACTGCCAGTCCCAGCTAGGGCAGCTCGTGGTCGCCATCCACGTACCCACAAGATGTGGGCCCCTGTGCAAGGCCCTTTCAATACTTCACAATAGTAATTCGCAGTAACAGTACTTTGCTTATCCACCACATGATCGAGAGCTAAACAACAAAATTTCGTGTGTACCCAACAGTCTATCAAAAAGGGGTTCAGGGTGTTTTGTACAGTGGACTGAACGCTGGAATCTTTGAATTTTGTCCGAGGGAGATTACTATAAAGGTCTGCAATAGAATTTGAATAAAAGTAAGCAGAATTTTCTAGTAAAAAAATAATTCCGGTATTTTTTGTCACCCACTTGTATAAATTTTTCAGAATTGATTCTGTTTAAGACCTTTAAAGTTTATTTTAATTTTTATTTGAATTATTTTAAAGATAAAAATTTTTATAGAGTAAAAAAAAAAAAAGGTTTGAAAATTAATTTTAAAAGTTATTTCGTTTTATTTTCTGAATGAATATTTTTAACATGCAACATGCGAACATTTTTTTTTCTCCCTCTCTTTCTTTCCCTCCCTCAGTGAATTTCGATTTTCCTTAATTTAATATCACGAGATCTGATTTGCATTATTAAAAATGTTAATATTCGCAAATTGTTTCCCTTTGAGTGTATTAAACGGTTGGTCGTCGCATGATAAGTTTCTAATTACGAATGCTAAATATCTCAATTAGATTGCTAGGTCTCTTGTGTGTCTTAAGCTGGGATGAAGAAAGAAAGAATTCATCTCCATCCCCATTACCCTTCGCTCCTCGCCCTTATTTCCGGCTGAGTTTCCAACCAAGTTCTTCCCTTCAGCAGCCCTTGTCTGCTCCTCCTTTACGATTTGCGATTTTCCAACCAACCCCTAGTCTCGAAATTTTCCCTTTCTTTTACGCATGCACTTTCTTTAGTCAGGGGTGTATCCTGAAACCGATCCATTCAATTTAAAAATTAATTACTTTAGAGTATATAAAAGTAAAAAAGATAAAATTCTATTGACTAAAAAATTGAATTAATAAAAAGAATAAATTTAGTTCAGTGGATTTGGAAGCACATCTTTTCAATTAATTAATAAATATTGTCAAAAATCATCTAGGCCAAATATAGGCTAAATAAGTTGAGAATTTTTTTTTTTTTTTAATATTGGCTTTTAGCCGTTGGCCACCTAACCAAAAAACCATTGTACAATGTGAACTCTAGGGAACTATACAGTATACATTTTAATGATTCAGATAATAGGGTTTAAATAATAATAAGCGTTTCGGTTCCTTGTTTGAACCATCTTCAGAGCTGGTAAAAAGTGTTTATGATGGTGTCATTTGGAACCTTATCATTATATAATACATATATAGATATATGAAGGCCAGGCATACAATTCAATTGAATGACAGAAAAAATAATTTGTGTACTATCCGTTTATTGAACATTGAATCCGTTAATTGACAATTGAATTGTATGCCTGGTCATCATATTATATTGACTAAATAACAATTGAGCCCTTGGGGCTTGGTGTAGGGGTTAGCATGCTAACCTCGTATACCAAAAGTCGCGGGTTCGGACCCCAGACAGTCCGATGATTTTATTTAAGCCATTTGGATACCAAATAAGAAATAAGAATGCTCGGACCCCAAATATGTATATTAATCAATAACGGATATCGTAAAATTCTTATATGGCCTGAGTTGCCGAAAAGACAGTGTGAATGTGTGTTTGAGTGTGAGTGTGAATGAGAAAATTTGGAAGTTTAAGGGTTAAAAAAATAAAAATAAATAACAATTAAAGTTAAAAAATCATTTTATATGTTTATATTTTATTAGCTATATAAAGATAAGATTACAAAGATGTATAAAATTCACCATGACACACTCATTAAGACTTTTGGCCAGCTCTGAAGGTGGTTCAAGCAAGGAACAGAAATGTCAGCAGTACGAATAAAATAAATTAATAAAGAAAAAACCATAGCTTTATTCTCATTTGGTGCTATAATACTTTATAGTCTGCATGAAATGCATTTTCGAAGACCCCTGTAGGTAATGAATTATAGAAATGTTAAGACCAGATCGGAAACGATCTGGTGCAAGTTACGTAATCTGGACGTCCACATCACTTCCTTCAGTGCTTATAGTATCAATGTTGATATATTATTTAGTGCTAGCTTTATTTGAAAACTTCTTCCTTTTAGGTGTAAAAGATATAAGCTAACCAAATTGATTTATATCCCTTTAATTTATTTATTTTTGTTAGAAAGCAGTTTCCCCTTCCTTCCGGTAGGGCTAGATAATTTTATATCTTAATTTAAATAAAATATCATTATATTTAAAAATTCAATATTTCCTCTTTTTTTCAACAGATAAATAATAAAATCTAAACCTATAATTTAGACTAATTATTGTACTTTGATGCCGGCATAGAATTACCATCAAGATGGTTTATGAACACAATTCATTTTCTCCTCCCTTTTTTGTATAATATAAATCATCAAAAAAAAAAATAAAAAATAAAAAAATAAAAAATAATAAATTTATCAATTATAATCACAAATGCCAAAGATTAATATTGTGTTAACATGAGATGGCTAAGCTATAAATAACGCTTCCCCTACTCATCTAGAGTTCCTCCTCCTTTTTTTCCAATCCCCTTTGAGTAATTCAATAAACAATTAATAATAAAGTATATTTGAAATTTTAAATAAAAAAAAAAAAAATACCAATGTTTTTTTATATGATATATATGTATAGCATTAATTATATTTAATGAAATTTTTGATTACTCACTCAATCAACAAAAATGAAATTTTTATTTTTTAATTTACAAAAGAGAGATGAGATTAAAATATTTTATTCAAATAAATAAATAAACAAATAAAAAAAGTATTTTTTTTTATATATATTTAGATTTGTGCATTTTAAAATTTTAT
This sequence comes from Euborellia annulipes, assembly GCA_023213315.1. Classification (NCBI taxonomy): domain Eukaryota; kingdom Metazoa; phylum Arthropoda; class Insecta; order Dermaptera; family Anisolabididae; genus Euborellia; species Euborellia annulipes. The sequence goes on from JAKCPI010008000.1 coordinate 57,184, forward strand.
TAAAACAAATTGGATTGTATAGTAAATTAAATAAATAAAAAAAAAAAATATTTTAATAAATTGTTTATGAGAGATCTGCTCTTTATTTACATACTGTGTATCTAACTAATGTATATTTTAATTATTAAGAATATAATAAGGGCGTATTATTATAATAAAAAAATCTGGTGTCATTGGTCGCACAGCACACAACTTTCTCCTCAAAACGTGTATATTCATCAAAATCTCGACATCGAATTTTTGACATGAATCCAATACTTTCTCTATATATTAACCCATATAGAGGTAAGAGAAAGTAAAAAACAGCAATAATTATGACAATAATAATTATATGCTGAAGCTAAAAAAAAAATCTGGTGTGACTGGCGCACAGCACACAACTTTCTCTTACCTTCGGTAATCGAAAGTTGTGTACTGTGCTTGTCACACCAGATTTTTTGTGTCGACATGTATTTAGTTTCCGACAGTAGGGTACATTCGATTTTCAAGATGTAAAATTTATAAGTATGGGAAAATATTTATATTTTGTTACCATGGCAACCATTTCTCCTATCTTTTCTATGGAGTACAAGAGTAAAGTGGTCTTCAGAAGATTTCAATCACAAAATGAGAATATACATTTTAAAGAGAATCTAAAAAATAATTGATTTTTGAATTTAAAAAAAAATCGTTGAAGCAAATTTTGAGAAAATCGAAAAAAACTGAAAAACTACATCAGTAAAGTACTAGTACTTTTGGGCCGATTTTGTTCAAAAGCTTCGTGTCACGTCCCATGGGGGTGCCTAACTTAAATATAAAATTTCAACCTTCTAACTCTTTTCGTTCTTGAGATATTTTGTTCACAGACACACACACACACAGACAGACCATGTCGCGAAAACCACTTTTTTGGATTCAGGGGACCTCAAAACGTGAAGATCCATCAAAATCTCGTCATCGAATTTTTGACATGAATCCAATACTTTCTCTCTCTATATATTAACATATATATAGAGGTAAGAGAAAGTAAAAATTTATATTTATTTTGGAATTCTATTTTTATAGGAAATTGAAATAATGAATATAGAATGAGCATTCCCGAACCGAGTTCGCTTATCAGTGATCGGTGATTCAGTTATGACTAGGCGACACGGACATGTTGAGCAAGGTCCTTCAATTAGCGTAACGTGCACGACGCTCGTTCGCTCAATCAGCCCCCTTTTTTTGTTTCCTATTCAAATCGGTAACTTTTTAATAAACGGAGAAAGTCGCACTGCAGTCAGTTGTTACCAAAAAATGACAAAGACTTAATTATTTTTCAATTAAGCCGTAGATAAAAAAAAAAACTTTTTGAAATTTTATTTTATTATTTTTTTATAGGTATATTAGTTGAGAAAGCAATCAGTTGAGGTGAGACTGGTCGCACAGCACATAACTTTCGCTTACCCTTCGGCAAAAGAAAGTTGTGTACTGTGCTTGTCACATCAGATTTTTGTGTTGAGATATATTTTGTTGCCCTTAACACTTAAGTTCCAAACTTGACCACGCAATTCATAGATGGCGTTGAGCTAAGAACGCTTCCACATGAGTAAAGTGTAGCCTATTTCAAACAATTTTCATAAAAAATTTCACTGATATACTTTTTAAAGAGCATCAAAAAGAAAAAAAAAATAGTTGATTTATGAATTTTAATCAAAATCGTTGGAGTGAATTTTGAGAAAATCGAAAAAAACTGAAAAAGTACTAGTATCTTTTGGCCAATTTTGTTTATAAGCTTATTTTCACCCCTTGGGGGGGGGGGGGGGTGCCTAGCTCAAATGTAAATTCTCAACCTCCTAGCTCTTTTCGTTTCCGAGATATTCTGTTCAAAGACAGACACATAGATAGACCAATTTGCGGGACACAATTTTTTTTGACTCAGGGGACCTCAAAGCATCCATCAGAATCTCGATATCGATATTTTGACATGATAGCAATACTTTCTCTCTAAATAAATTTCATATATGGACCCTTTTAAGCAATAGTGTGTCAAGCGCCAGCCATATACCGAGTTTTGAGAAAATTAACATTAAAGTTTTTTGTTTTCATTGGATTCTAAATAATTTTTTTTCGTCAATTGTGCAAGTAACATTAAATATAAATTTTTTTAGGACATATTTCATAACAAATACTATTAATTATAGCATTTGAAACAATATTCCGTGCTTAACTCAATTTTTAATTTTTTGGCGCTTGACACACTAATGCATAACAGGGTCCATATAGGGGTTTGGTCTTCTGATAGCATTAGGTCTTTCAAAACAAGACCGGGTCAAAAGAACAAAGAATTAACATTTTATATTGTTCAGCTCTAATTAATACCTCATCTATATTGAATAGCTAAAAAGGAAATTTTATTAATGAAAATTTTAATTTTTTTTTGAAAATTTTAATTTACCCACGAATCAAAAAAATAACAAGAAAATAATATCACGAGTAAATATAATGAATTAAACTTATCACAACTCTATTATTTCATAAGCAGGTGAGAATTTATTGGTGAAAATAAGAGAGTAGCACGAATAATATTAAGAGCGTTTATGGTTGTCTATCTAGTAGGCGTTCTAATAATATCAAGTAATTTAAAATTATTTAGATTAGTATTTTGAAATTATCGGCTTGTTCAACTATAAGTAGAGTTACCAGAAGTCCGGATTCGGAACATGTGTCCGGTTTGGCGTCCGGATCTGAGAAATGTCCGAATTTTAATAATATGAAGCGAAAACATGGCAAAATTGTGGAATTTTACTCAGTTTAGAATATAATTTAATTAAATTAAATAACAATTTATTGAAATCATTTTATAACAATATATACAGGCATATTAGAATATAATATAACCACATATATTTACATGTTATCTACTGTATGTAAACACTTCATGAAATTTAAGTAATAGTGTATTAAAAAGGTTTAATTATAATAAATTTGTAATTTCTTAACTCCATATTACTTATTTTTTAATTTAAAAATCTTATTAATCAAGCTAAATTTGAAAATATTTTTCACGTCTCAGGATAGCTAAAAACGCAGATTTCAGTGTCTATTTTTCAAAAATGTATCCATATATCCCTAGAATCCTACGAAAGTCGTCTGTCCGGACCTGGTCTCAATAAATTCTTTGGGCAATTTTATTTGAAAATTTGAAAAATGAGCGATGTTTAGGATAGAGAAGACTAAGCCAAGATTAGAATGAAAGAGGAGAAATGTATAAAACAAACGTTTTTTCTTTATGTTTCATATAAACGTTTCGGCCCCGTCTTCCGAATTTCTTTATTTAGTATTTTTCCCAATATAGTTGGGAAGTGAAGGGTTTGGGATCGGAGGGTTCAGAGAAAGAAAAGAGAGGAAGAAAATTGAGACACTGGACAAGTCTTGATGTTTGGATCCAAATATTTGAAAACTTCAAATCTTTTCTCTTTAACTATATTTAATAGAAACTACATATATCTCATTCAGTGTATAGTATAAAATTGGTAGTTTTGATTCACAAGATTGGCAATTAAAAGAAAGTTAATAAAAAATTCATAAATATTTTAATAGCGTTTTCTCAATTCCCCTTCAATGTACTCAACCCACAAGCTATTTAAATTGTTTTTCAAATAAAAGAATAATTAATTGATTTTTTTCCTCTTTATATGTGTGATAAAAATTGCATAATATGGAATTTTTAAATTACCAGCAGTAGAATAATTTTTACTTTTTTTTAATGCTTTTTATTATTTTCTGTTCCCTTTATTTTTCACAAACATGCTTTTAAATTTTAAATTCATCTAGCAATCCAATCAATATTCAAAATTGATTTTGCAAAAACCTAAGAAATTAATCATTTTAATTAATTGGATACTAATAAAAAAAAATAATAATGATATTTTTAGAGAGAGCAATTGAAAAATAATCGAAAAACAATTATAATTGAATTTTAATTATTTTTTAATGTAAAAATAATTTTTTCTTTTTTTTTTAAAGAAATAATAGAAAAATTACTTTTTCACAACGATTAAATATCGATTTGTTATAAAATTCGTTTGAAAAAAAAAATAAGTGAAAATTCAATTCCCGACCATATAAAGAAATTTATCTTTATTAATATAATAGCTGGTCCAACAAATAAATTGTTGCTTGAGAGGACAATAAATATACGCTTCAGTACATTACACCTATAGAAGCTTTAAAAAATCAGGTACAATATGTTTTACTCAACACTCATTGTAAGGGGGCGCCAAAGTTCATCCTTGCACACACAGCTTTTTACACTCAGGCAGCCCCTAACTTTCAATTACCGATAGTAAGAAAAAGTTGTTTGTGCGACGAGTCACACCAGTATTTCCGGCAATTAGACCTACTTTTAATCTAGTATTTTTTATAATAATAATTTCTAAAGTAATAATTTGTAAGTTGAGATCAATTAATTTTCTATCGAATCGCTTACGCCCAATGATTGGCCTGCATTTAGTTATATAAAAGGATATAATTGCAAATTAATTTGATATAAATAATATTCTTTAAAAAAAAAAGTAATCTATTGATAATATAATCCACTAAATGAATAAATTACATAAATTATATTTAAAAAATATTTTCTTAAAAGGAATTTTTTTTTATTAAGGAGCAAGAGTAAATTCAAGATGGCGCTAATTTCCTTTAAAATACCAATTAGAAGAGAAAAAAAAGCTGCCAGACGACGACGCTTCAAATAATAAATCCTTAACTGGCTCTCAAGTTTTTTAATCTCCACTTTCAACATCATTAATAACATTTTTATTATTATGATTATTTTTTTAAAGAACTAATGCGCGGAAAATCTTATTTTGAGAAGAGCGCCGGAGTAAAAAGAAAAAAAAAGAAAAAGACCCTCCTCCTCTCTCTCTCATTTTTTTTTATTAAATCTTCGTCAATTCTCATATGAAACTCATTTTCGGACAAGTTTATGTTTTAAAAGGCTGCCGGGGGGCAACGTTTACGGGCAGGAGATTAAAGCAAATTGAACCGAGACTGAAATTTCCTGCTTTTTTTAAAAGAAACGTCAAGGGCGGAGGGATTTGACGGGAATTGAAGGATAGAAGAGGGAAGTAAGATTTAATATCGGTAACTTGTTTACCAAGTCTGTTTCGAGATGGCGTTGCAAAACTTCTTTATTAGATTTGCCAACGACGACCATCAGCCATTAACCGAAGAATTGAAGCAAATTGTAAATTAATAGAGAGAGAGAGAAAAAAAGTCAATTGGGGGGGATGAATTTTGAAAACAGCCAGCCACTAAAAGCCCTTGAGCTACAACAAAACAAAATTATCTTTCATTTTTCTTGATTTGTTATACGATAAAAAAAAAAATGAATTGAAACGAATTTTATTGAGTTCGAAAGTTGGAGGTCAAATATCGGTTAAAACAAAATAATGGATTTTTCAATTGTGAAATTATTAAATCATCAAACGTTATTTATAAGTTACTCTTTTGAAATTAATGAAATTTAATCGTTTTAATAAAATTAAAGGTGCACTGCCCGCCTTTGATTGCCCCCTCAAATCTGGAATGACAAACAGATAGACAGACAGGCATAAGGCGAATTATATATATAAATAAGATTGCTGTTTTTGGCAATTTAGCTCTATGCAATATGTTAAATATTAGGTCTGTTCGATTAAGCGCCTGGCATATGCGTAGTAAGGAAGATCACATGCGCAGTAACGAAAGGCAATACGCTTTTCTTTAATGCACATGCGCCTGACGCCCTTGGACGCTTAATCGAATAGCCCTATTATGTATCAAAACCATATTTTTGTTTAAAAAAAAATTCTCATTATATTGATATATATTTTTATTTTTTGTTATTATAGGTGTGGTTCCAGAACCGACGAGCGAAGTGGCGTAGACAAGAAAAGATGGAGGCAGCACGACTTGGTTTGAATGAATATCATGCTGCAGGGGGTCCACTCGGTCGGGCAGCCAGTAGCTCATTAGCATTACCAGTGGACCCATGGCTAGCACCACCACTACTCACAGCATTGCCCGGTTTCTTAAGTCATCCACAGACCGGCTACCCGTCCTATTTAACGCCACCATGCGTACAAGGTCCACCACCGCCACCTCCACCGCCACAACCCGGAGATGCTAAACCGCCCACGCCAAGTGTTACACCACCACATGCTGATCCCAGGTCTACTAGTATCGCAGCGTTACGACTTAAAGCCAAGGAGCATGTCGAATCACTAACCAAGGGGTTACAAATGGTCTAGGCGTGCCGTCATTGGCAAAAAATCTTAAATACTCTCTTGATATCTATTTTATATCAGTCAACATGGAATTTTTTCTCCTTAAACATGAACCGTACAAATCAACAGTAATATTAGGCCCTATTTATTTTTCTTTTTAAACCCTTATTTTATTTTTCTTAGAAAAAATCAAAATTAACATCTTTCAATTATTAATTTAATAATAACGGGCTCATACATTCCAGAATGTCAGAAATATGAATTTACCAATTTATGTATCAAATTCAAATAGAGAATAAGATATTATGATATCAGGAGAGCATTTGGGTTATTTTTCAAAATAATTTCATAAAATATTTCTCTTTTTTATTTATGAAAGTAAGAATAATAGAAATATTTTATTTTTCTACTAAACCTCTGACAGTTTATTAATCATCTTCAGTTTTAAAAATAAATAGGTACCGAATTCAGATATAAGTTAACCAGTACTTGGTCGGGTTGAAAGTTAATTAATTATTGATTCAAGAAATATAGTAAAAAAGATACAGTATATTTTTGGTATATCGATATCAATTATGGATACAGAAAGACTAAACAATATTTTGAATAAAAATTCCGGCTCAAATTTATTCATTCTAACTTAAGTCATCAGGAACAAGAAGAAGATATTTAATCAATACAATCTCTTGAACTCAGGGAATGTTACTATTAAGCAGACATAGGATGACAGGACAGAGGGACATATACATTTTTACTTACGCAACAAACAAATAAAAAATTACCCTAATTTCAAACGATGAAAAAAAAAATCCCGCATTTAGGAACTTGAAGCAAAAATAATTTTTTTTTTATCAATCAGGCTGTATTAAATAATTTGCTTATAAAACCTATAAGCCTATAAGTAGCTAATATTTATAAAAAAAACTGAATAAAAAAAGGATATTTTCGGGATTTGAGTATTTGTCAAAAACGTTTGAAACTTTGCTGAAGGTTGCCTTAACGGCCCTCAAATTATTAATTAATAAATATTATTTATGAAGCAAAATTCAGGTAACAAGTTTATTACAAGATGTGGATTTTATAGCTGGATAATCGTTAATATGTAAAAAAAATAATTGCAGCTAGATACTTTTATTTAAGGTTCAATAATAAATTTGAGCTGAAATATTTTATTGAAAATATTATACCAAAATCAACACCTATTTCTATTTATTCTTGCTGTTTTTTTTTTTTTTTTTTAAATAATATCAAAAATTATAAATTAATTAAATGAGGTAACAAAAATGGACACTCTAATTTCAATGTATAAAAAAGTGAATTAGTGCGAAAATTTTTCAAACGATAAATTAAATGAATAGTGAGTGATTAAAAGTGATCCAGACTGAGAGGATCCTTAAAGTATCTTCCCCCCACCTGTTCCAAACTCAACTCCTTTGAGTGTATATATAAATAGTGAGAATGAAAGAGAGAAAGAGAGAGAATATCTCATGTATTATTATCGTGTGTATAATTCTATCAATGTAATATATTATTATTATTTAGATGTATATACATATAACAAATATTTATTCACTGTGCTGTTGTTTTTGGTGCAATTAAAATGGCTACCATTCCAGAAATTATAAATTAATGTTTATATTTTAAAGTATATATTTTTGATTAATACCTTCTATTCCCCTTCTCCCCGTTTCAAATTAGGTTTATAATTATATCTATTCGATTTGTTCATTTATAGGACTAGGGTATGAGTTAGTACTGTTAGTTGGCTGGAGAGAGGTCGTTCAATAATTTCATTTGAATGTTTCGAAGCAACAACGATCGAAATTTATTGAACAGACTGTGCCTATTAACCGGTTTGAAAATTAAAAACATCAAACAAAACACATCAAAATAGATATTGAAAAAATATTTAATTTCGCCACCCTCACCCTTTTTTCATCGCTCCCCTTCCTCCCTTTCATTTCCCTCCCCCCTTAAAACAATTTATATCAATTTTCTACTCTGAATTAAAACAAATATCACTTTAATCATCAATATATATTATATATAATTTATATATTTCTCTAAAAGAGCTTTAATTAAAAAATAGGAAAAAATGCAATAATAATCGTTATGATGACGATGGTCGAGTGTATTAATTCTGCGAGATTAAAAAATGTTTTGCCTTTTATTCAAATAAAAATATAATATTACTGCATGTTTCAATATTCGCCAATAAAAAGGTTAATATATAGAATTAGTTCATAAACATATGGCCCTCAATATATATATATATATATATATATAAAAAATATTGAATAAAATGAAATCGTTTTTTGATTTATTTATTTGTTTTATTTTTTTATTCATTAAATTTATTTCATTAATTTTCAAATCAATTTTGAATTCTTAAATTGAAAAAAAATTCGTTTGATTAATAATTTGAAAAATTTCAAGGGATAAAACGATTTTTAATTTTTTTTTTTTTTTTTTTTTTTTTTTGGTGGCAGGTGGAAGTGAATAAACATTTTGATTGAGTAGCCTATATGTAATTTCTTCGTGGTTGATTCATTATTGAATGAAATGTTCGAATGAATGACAGGTAAATGTGATTTAGAAAAACAAATCAGGTAGTTTATCAATTTCTGTGTTTGAAATACGTAATTTAAATAAATTTTTTTTTTTCTTTGTAATTAGAGATAAAGAAAAAGGAAAAATTTTAAAATAATTGAATGAAATTAGGAAATAATTAATTAATAAATAAACATTTATTAAAATAAAAAGTATTGCCCGTGAACCTTGGCTCAGAGAGAAGACATTATTAGAGCTTCTCATGGTGGGGAGTCCCGGGTTCGCTTTCCGTCTCAAGCGAGAAAAATTTATTTCATTTGAATTGGTTACCAATCATTTGAACTAAATAAGGATGGTGTTTAAATGGCCTTAGATGCAGAAAAAGACCTTAAACAAATAGTCCTTCGAGCGAAAACGGCCTACAGCATCGCACGGCAGGGGCACGGCACATCTAGTGGAAATTGGCCTTAATAAGATTATTTAAATGGGAAAATAAGATTCTATTGGGAAAACAATAGTTGTTCTTGGTCAAGGTCAAAAAATAATAATTAAGTGATGAATAATTAAGTTAGATTTTCCCCTCGATACTAAACAACTTATATTTGAAACTTTTTTTTTTCTTAAAATGCAGTGTTAAGTGATTTAGGCCTGCCTTGCGATAAAACAAAATCTCCCTTTATGTTTTTATATAGCCCTTTTCTGTAATTGAGCTCAAGAAAATCGGAAAAGGTCTGAATTTGAACGATAAATGAAGATTTAAGATAAAGGAGTTAGAACGAACATAGGTATCAAGCAAGGTCGGATCCAGAGATGTTTCTAGGGGGGGGTAATCTAGTGTGACTGGTCGCACAGCACACATTTTTTTCTTAATTTTCGGTAATTTAAAGGCCCATTCTGTACTTGTTTGCCAGAATATATATACAAATCAAATTTTACCCCCTTTACCTCCCCCCTTGTATCCGCCCTTGGTATCAAGTTTCCTTTATTTAAGAAAAAGCACGATAAACACAAACAAATGCAGAGAGGCAAAAATAATTTGTTTCCTATTAAGGGGATATCAAAAATTGGAAGTCCGACTGACGATATATAAAATATCAAAAATTCTCTTTCCGCCTTTGATCCCATAGGATACGAATTAATATTAGCAAAAAGTTTAAAATGTTTCACAAATAAGCAGACAATAAATAAATGGTTGTGAATGTAGCCAGGAAAAATATTTTTTATAGTTAATTTCCATTTTCAGCTAAAATAATTAGACTACTCTAATTCACTAATATAAATTTTTAAATAAACTTCAACTTCATTTATATAAATGAATAATGAATCCAATCATTAGCATAATTTTAATTAATAAAATTTCTATGAATAAAATTATATAAACTCATTTGAAATTAAACTTTTGTAAATGAACAAATTTAACATAAATAATATTGTACTTTCATTAGGAAAATTGAAAAAAAAAAAAAATATATGTGACTGTCCACATGAAAAGGTACCAAATCTTCACCGGGGTCAAAATTGAGTTTTTAAGCTTTCTGTACACAACACATCTTGCTAAACAAGCCTGTGTTTTTAGAATTTTTTTATCAATTTTTGTTTGAAAGATATGAATTTTTAAAATTTTGGTTATGAGAAATCTAGTTTTGAGAAAAATGAGTTTAAAGTCTTGTTTTTTCAAATTTTTGTATATAAAATACATCGATTCTGATGAATCGAATATTTCATCATTAAAGATGAAGAAGTAGAGAATCGGAATCAGTAATAAAACAATACTTTCTCTGTATATATTTCATATATAGGATAAGAGAAAGTAAAAAAATAGATTTTTTTGAACTTTTTTAGTAAATCGGCTCTTCTGAAAATTTAGCCCAGTGAAGATTTGGTAGCTTTTCATGTGGACGGTCACATATAGACTCATAGTCAGTAAAAAATGTTATTAAGACAAAGAAAAACTAAAGAAGAATCCAATTAATTATGATAGCACAATGTTATGTAGGCCTATATTTTAAACTTGATTCATAAAATCTAACGATGAAACGAGAGAGACAAAAAATTATTTAACATCCCTATTGTGAAGATGAGTAACGTTTAGTTGAACGAAGACACAGTTTTCATATTTGATTAAATTAAAAAATATGAATCAATAGAATTTTTCAAATCAAAGTTAGTAGAACAAAAGAGAAAAAATGACTTCAAGGCGGAACTGCAAACTTGACAACAATGCATGTGAAATCTTTTTGTACAAGCAAACTTCAGCGTCTGTAGGAGAATTTTGCGCAAGCATTTTAATTGTGCAAGCCGCTTGATGCTCGATTGATTTTTAATCATGTACATGTATATTTGCGCAAGGAAAACTCTCCGCCATAGACGTCTTGACATTTGATATTTATTTAATAGGCCTATATACTGTATTAATTTATTTAATATTTCAATTTAAATATTAATAATTATTGTGTCTCTGTTTAAAGCAAGTGAGTATTTCTTATTATCTTCGAATAAATATCCTCCCAACGTCGACCGAGTTTGATATTTTTAGGTTAATTTTCGGCATAAGCTGTTGCTTGCACAAGCATGCTTGTATCGTGTGGTGCCGAAGGGAATTCGTGCATGCTTGTAACTTACAAAAAGATTGCACAAGCATGCTTGTCAAATTTGCAGTTTCGTGTGTAGCCGCCTAAAGTCAATACAAGTTAAACATACTATAAATGGATAGTAGAAAGTTTGGGATTCGTTCGATTTAATATAATATTTAATTAAAATTTTCTCTAATATATTTACTACAAATTATATTTTATTTTTTTTTTTTCCTATTAGAGAAGTTGGTTCATGATTGAATTGAGCGTAGTAGTTTTTAGAATACAAATTAAATAGGAAACAGTTTGGTATTAGAGGAAGGAAAATTAATTACAGCCCCAATCAGTTAGTTTAATCCAATGATCTAATCCTTTGGAGCGTCGGTATCCTTTAGGATGTCTGTCGGCGACGTCGTCCCCGATCGATCCCCGGCATAGCATAATTAAGGACCCCCTCCACGTTTAATTAACGCCCAAAGAGATATTTAATTGGACGGTTGGTGGTGGTGGTGGTGGTGGTGGGAGAAGGGTCTCTGAGATCGGAATAGCAAGGGCCACCACATATAACATCTTAATAAACTGTTATATGAGAACCCCCGTGCAAATAGAGACCTCTTTTTATCAAATAACCAAATGAAAAGCTGGAGGAGGGTAATGCCAGCCAGTTTAGTTAATATAACGTTCTCGTCCTCTTCGTCTAGGGCCAAATCCTCGATATTATAACATCAAAGGGCCGAGCCTGTTTTAATTCCACTTTGTCTGGAAGGCACTTTCTGCACGCACAAGTGCTTGGCTAAGGCAATAAAATGCTAATTCGTGTTTGTCGTTGCTAATCAGGCGCGAGCGACTCCACAGGGAACATGGCTCCAATAAAATTTTCCGGGCCATCGGAGAACAAATCTCTCTCTCTCTCGCTTAGGCACTGTCTGTCTCCCGTTTCCAGATATTACGATTCCATTTTGTTTTTCAAAAAGATGAATGTTAACTTATCTTTATTTTACTTACTAAAAAAAGAAAAAAAAGCTAATAAATTCAATTCAGCTAAAAGATTTATTTATTCAAAAAAATACTTTATTTTGAATATAGACAGACACACACAGAGACAGACAGACCTACTTACGGGTTTTATGGGCCTTAAAATGTGTATTTCCATCAAAATCCCAACATCGAATTTATAAAGAATTTATAATCTATCATAATAAGTAGATAAACTTAAATTCAGTTTAATTTAAAAATCTGGTGTGACCGGTCTTGTCACAACAGATTTTTTGTGTCGACATATATATTTAGCTTCAGCCGATATATTAATATTCAAGATGTAATAATACTTATAAGTATAGGAAACCCCTTGAGCTTGGTGTAGTTGGTAGCGTGCTTGCCTTCTATACCAAGGGACGAAGGTTCGGACCCCCCAGGCAGCCCGATAATTTTATTTAAGTCATTTGGATACCAAATGGCTTAAATAGAAATGCATGGACCCCCAATAGATATATTAAACATACGAGGATCGTTAAAAGTCTTAAATGGCCTAAGATGCCGAAAAGACTGTGTGTATGTGTGTGTGAATGAGAAAAAAGTGTGTTAAAAAAAAAGTATGGGAAAATATTTATATTTTGTTTCCAAGGCATTTCTCCTATCTTTGAAGTACCCGGTAGGTCTACAAGAGTAAAGTGTGCTTCAAAAAGTTTCAAGGGCAAAATGAGAATATACAATATAAAGAGCATCGAAAAAATAATTAATTTAAGAATTTTAATCAAAATCGTTCTTGAGATATTTTGTTTACAGACAGACAGACATGTAGCAAAAACCATTTTTTTGGACTCAGGGACCTCAAAACATGATAGCTATCAAAATCTCGACATCAAATTTTTGACATGAATCCAATGCTTTCTCTACAAATACATATATAGGTAAGAGAAAATAAAAAGCTTGATGTAAATGTAATTTTCAGCGGTTGTCATTGAAAAATCGGTCCTCGGTGACATTGACACGAAAGGTAAAGTGGGTTTTAGAGAAGGTTAAAAAAAAAAACCCCAAATGAACTTAATCGAAAGGGCAAGAGAGAGAGAGAGAGAGAGGAGTTTAATAAGAGCCAAAAGCAACTAATTACCAGCCTCACCGACAAACGGCCCTTTGGCCCTTCTGAGAGAGAGAGAAAGAGAGAGCGGACGCCCTTTATTCTCGCCAATGAAATTTATATTGAATAAAAATAAAATGTCAATTTCTCAATCAACTAAAACAATAAACAATAAATTAATGGGTGAAAAAAAAAAACTTTTAGCTTCGATATATAAAAATAAAATAAATATTTTTAAATCAATTCATCAGTTTTTGTTAATTGAATTTTAATCAAATCATTAGAAATCGCTTTTTTTAACGCTATTTTAATTATATAAATACAAAGATTAGGTTGTGTAAATGACTCAGAGGGGAATAAATACAGGAAATAGCTGTTTCGACGGAAGAAAGTATTTCGATCAAACAGACTATTGAATATACCAGTATTCAAAGGAAATAGAAAGTAAGAGAAAGTAAAAATTGAAATAATAAATATAAATTTATTTAAATGGGATTATAATAATAGCTAAACTTTTTAGCTCATTATTTAAAATTTTTAGGGCGCTATATGTTTATTTTCTATTGAACTATAATAGAGGCTTGTATAAAATTTAAACTTTCAACCGTAGGTTCTCGTTGAAAAATTTTATAAATTAAAATTAAATAAACAAATTAAATACTAGGTAATTTGTTTCAAAGGTTTTCTTAATTAAAGATTTACATTTGATATGTATTTTGACAATCCTTTGTCATCATCAGAAGTGCTTCTGATCATGTATTAGAATGAAGTGGTAGTAAGAAGTTGTCTGATGATGACAAGGAATTGTCGAAATACGTATCAAGTGTTAATTTTATAATTAATAAAACCTTTGAAACAAATAACCTAGTGTTTAATTTGTATATTTAATTTAAATTTAATTAGTATATTAAATTTAAAGAAGTGTTTATATTTTTTTATTTGTCAACGTTCAGTGCACGGAGTCAAATTAAGTAGTGAAATTAATAGTAGAATTTAAAGGCCTAATATTAATTTTGCTATACAAAATCTTTTTTGTATTCCGTTCGTTGGTATTTGTTTATAACCTCATTTTTTACTTTCTCGTTTAATTTACAACTATAAGATAAAATTTATTTAAGGTAGTTGGCAGGAAATATCACCAGCGTTTCTTTTCACAACTTATTAATTTATTATGTAGAATGATCTAATACCGTTCATCCTCAGTATATTAAATTAAAATATCTTTTGACTTACAAAATATCGATTGAGAAAATCTCCTGTTTGTGAGGACGCCTGTTTTAAGATACCAAGTCAATTTATAATTACATATACGTTAAACAAATATATCGCATATGCTATGTAATTATAATATCAATATACAGTATAATTACTAACATAAAACAGACGTCCTCACAAACAGGAGGGCTTCTCAATCGATAACAAACATAATTTAATAATCTAAAGAAGAATGACGTTAGGCCATTCGAAATATCTTTTACTAGTCTATATCAGCGGTTCCCAACCCGTGGGCCGCGGGCTGAATGGAACTGGGCCGCCGACGTCTAATGAAAGATAAAAATTACTACTTTTAATTAAAGAGCAGAAAAAAGATCTTTCGATTTTTGCGACTTTTTTAAATTGTTTAATATAATATGCTTATTTTTAATTTTGCATTTTGGGCCGAGGCCATTGAGTTTTTTTCTTCTTTTTTTAAATTTATTTATGGTATTTTTCGGCATCGTGGCCATTTAGACCCGGTCCCTATTTATTTCAATTGATTTGTATCCAAATCAATTAATATATAAGCCCTCGGGGCTTGGTGTAGAGGTTAGCGTGCTAACCTCGTATACCAAACGTCGCGGGTTCGGACCCCAGGCAGTCCGATGATTTTATTTAAGCCAATTGGATACCAAATATGTATATTAAATCAATAACGGTTATCGTAAATGTCTTATATGGCCTGAGTTGCCGAAAAGACAGTGTGAATGTGTGTGTGAGTGTGAGTGAGAAAAAAAGTGTGAATGTTTAAAAAAAAAAAATAATAATAATAATAATATATAAGGTTTTCGGAGGAAAATACCCCAGCGGTTGCTTTCCACATTAAAATAATTTAGAATGATAGACAGGAAGAGAGGATGTCAGCCAAAAGGAGAGCCTCTATCGAATAAAAATCTCGACTCAGAAGACGTTTCGGGTTTAATTTAATAAATCCCATTGCCAATAATGTAAGATCTGATGTTTTTTATAATTTAAGAAAATATTTTATGTTGTTGTATTACAATTACTAGTATTTATGCTCGTTTCAGCAAGATTTTCCTAAAACTTTAAGCATTCGTCCACAAGGGACTAAATTAATTTCAAATTACAATAAAACTAGAAATTTATTATTTAGAATCTTTTATTGCTTAATTACCTCAAATAATACATAATTAATAGAACGAATAGGGATAGATTAGATTATTTCATCTGTCAAAGTTCCTCAGCATAAATCTGTTCATATTTCTTTTTCATTTCATATTTATTTGTCAATCGTATTTTTCAGTTGGATTATATAACAGTTAAAATTATATTTAACAAATATGTTAGTAGTTTAGTGTTTAGTCAAATCCGAATTGAGGTATTCATGAATATCAATATATTATTTAAATGAATAGGTCTCGAAAATTATTTAAATAAAAATTATATACAAGGTGTCCGAGTTATCAAAAGAAATTGTACAGTGCTTCAAGGGTGTATTTCTTTTACTTTTTCATATTATTAATTCTTAAACTTGACAGTGACTTTTAAGGCGACTTTTTTCCGAAAATAAGAGGCTTTTTTTCCGCTCTCTGCTATATTTATATTAATATAAATAAACGAGCTTTTTCAACTTTAGTTTTCTTTAAAAATAAAGATAAACTTAAGGTTTAGTGCGATTTAAGGCTAAGACTATCCAGTTTTCATCCAAATATTAACGCTCTTTATGCCTAAAGAGCGTCATAACAAGATGCGAGAAAGCATTTTGAGAGGTACGAATCGATTTATTAAAATCTCTATATAAAATTTTATCATTTTACTTTCTTTACACAATAGATCAAGTCAAGTTCAAATTTATAATGAAAATGATGACCTTTTTTTGACAGGTTAAGACTTAAGGGATGCCGATTTCTGATAAATTAAGAACCGCTGAATCAGAGCATGAAACCAATTTCTATGTATCTCAATTGTGATATCACAAATGAAGTGTTTTGAGGACCACAAAATTTGCATAGTGAGCCAAATGCTTTAACGCTTGACTTAAATCACTTTTAGACAATATAAATAATCGATAAAGAAATTAGCTTTTGAAAATAACATTTGCAACTCCCTCCATGAATAAAGTAAATAACAAGGGGAGAATCGAATCCATCGAGTCTGTATTAATAAGAAAAGCATATCCACAAATTCAGAAAGTGCGACAATTTATTTTAATTTTAAATAAAAACATAGATTGCATGATAAAATAAGAAGAAAATTATTTTTGAGATGTTTAAATCGATTAATGAATATATATTCACTTGGCGAATTTTTTGAATTCCTTTATCTTGAATCAAATAATTTATATTATTCTAAGGAATCAAATCTCATGAATATTCCGAAGAATTATCAATATTTGTTTGGCAAAATTGGAAATTCTCAGTGTTAGTGCTTCTGCTTTAAATTTCCTTGACGATAAGGGTTCAATTAAATGAAATAAGCTTACCTCCAATGCAAAATCAAACTTCAACTCTAAGGATTAATTTAGTTGAAACAGACCTTAATTTCCTCTTTGTCTAAATTCCGGATTTTCAGTTATTTACTAAAGAGTCTTGATAGACAGAGAGCGCGAATGGCAAATTATTGTCCATTTTAATTAGAAAGCTTCAAAATATTGAATTAATTGCATGTTTATTATGAATGAATGGGAATGAAGGGAGTAAAAATTACGGTTAATTCATAGTTTTCAAGAGAAAACCGATTTAAGAAGTCATCGTAAGGAAAAGGAGATCGTAAGGAGATCAAAATAGTACAAGAACAATATTTTTCAATAAAAATCTGTACGGATCCTCTAAATTAAGGAGATTTAATCTTGCTAGCATGAACGATCCCTAAGGACGTTTTTCTTGGTCTAATCCAGAATTGCATGACTCGTATAAATACTGGGTATAAGCTTATTAATATCAATATAACTCCGATTTTTCTCTTTCGATAATATTATTTCGACATAGTAATTGTTTAGCAAATAGACGTCATGCGAGAGTCACATCATACTATTGTTCTTTTTTATTTATTAATTTTTCCCTAATTACTCGTCGAGAGAAAGTTGTTCAAATTCTGGCCAAATTCCCTCTGCTATTATTTCATTAATAGATGTTGTCATGAAGGTACACGAGTATATTTCACCACAGACATTAAAGTCATAACATTAATTAATTATGAATTGATGACTATATTGATAAAATCTCATTTTGTTGTCTCATAATTTTGATTACAGGCAAAATTTAATAGATTTTATAATTTGTATTAATTATAGTTAATTACTTAGGTTATAATAATGCCAAAATGAATCAATGTTTTAATGAAAATTTTGTATATTAATAATTATATACATCATTTAAAAAAAAAAGATAATTTCTTTGTGAGCTCTTTTTATTAAATTAAGATAATAAATCATTTTCAATATTTTTAATTAAAAATAGGCAATGAAAATGCAAAACTTTCAGCTTTTCTTAAAAACACAACTGACCTTAAGATATTTGAGTCCATTTACGTATAACAGAATTAGGATTCTCATTAAATAAGCAAGAGAGAACGGCACGGCCTTTTGTACCTATGTTATATAATTATACATACATGTATTGCGTCCCTTTATCTCCGGGATAATATTGAAAGACTGATTATGGGAAAATAATTTTTTTCCGAAATATCTCAATGAATTGTTGAAAATCGGAGGCTTTTATATCCGAATATATATCATACATATCGTAGTAATGGCTGACCCCAGCGGTCACTTCAGCGCGGTTACATCTCGTTTTTAGGTTAAGGAGTTTATAATTTATAATATTCCATCTATGGCAGTGATTGAAAATCTTATATTTATTTAATTTGTAGTTTTAAATTTATTTTTGTAATAAAACTTTTATTTATTTTGAAAGTGATGTAAGTCCATTTTCTATTGCTAGTTTAACATATCTGTTTATTAAGAAATCTATTTACCGATCAATTTTCAATTGTACAAAACATGAGAAGTTTTTAAGAAATTAACCACTAGCTAGGTATACATAGAAAATTTACATTAATTTAAGCATGAATTATATGATGTCTCATTAAAAAAAATGGACTTACACCATTTTCAAAATAAACGGTCCATTTAAAACACGTCTATAATATTATAAATATTTAAAAAATTAAAGGCCTGAAAAAATAAATAAATAAATTTACATTTTTTACTTTCTCTTACCTCTATATATATATGTTAATATATATAGAGAGAGAAAGTATTGGATTCATGTCAAAAATTCGATGTAGAGATTTTAATGGATGGACGTTTTGAGGTCCCCTGAATCAAAAAAAGTGGTCTGTCTGTCTGTGAACAAAATATCTCAAGAACGAAAAGAGCTAGGAGATTGAAATTTTATATTTAAGTTAGGCACCCCCATGGGACGTGACACAAAGCTTTTGAACAAAATTAACCAAAGAGTACTAGTACTTTACTGATGCACTTTTCAATTTTTTTCGATTTTCTCTAAATTCGCTCCAACGATTTTTTTTTAATTCAAAAATCAATTATTTTTTAGATTCTCTATAAAATGTATTTTCTCATTTTGTCATTGAAATCTTCTGAAGACCACTTTACTCTTGTACTCCATAGAAAAGATAGGAGAAATGGTTGCCATGGTAACAAAATATAAATATTTTGCCATACATATAAATTTTACATCTTGTAACTGTCGGAAACTAAATACATGTCGACACAAAAAATCTGGTGTGACAAGCACAGAACACAACTTTCGATTACAGAAGGTAAGAGAAAGTTGTGTCCTGTGCCCCAGTCACACCAGATTTTTGACATAAAATTAAACTTATTTTCACACCCTTTGCTAAGGAATATTTCTATTAACCTATCCTAAGTTTATCTCGTTATAAATTTCAAAGTGAGATGAAATGATATAAAGCTTAAAAGATATTAAATAGAAATATGAAACAGTTGTTTTAAAAGTTGACCCTTTCCTTATCACAAGTGTTGAACAAAAACAAAATATAATAGGATAAGCATCAAAGTCATTGATTTGCCAATCTTAATGAAAATAAGAGTGAATGAGAGAGCATTTTGACTTAATTCATGAACAAAAGCGACAAATTCAAACTCATGTTGCGCACTCAGCAGGGGGTGGTGTTTGAAATAGGGTAGGAGAGGTACGTTTACTTTTATTTGATCAAGGGCTATTATCAAGCAGAGGGCACAAGGGCCCCAGGGCCTAATGGACCGAATGAGTGACGAAGGGCCCTTCGGCCAAGATGCAATCATTCTCACATACACACTCACACATATACAAATATATTTAGAGAACATATGGCCCTTGCTATGAGGAAAACGTTTCTTTATCACCATAAGATCCCCTCTTAATGATATGTTTATTTATTTATATACTTTGTAGCAGAGCATATCTAAACGTCAAGTTCTTCTGTAATTTAATATTAGGGCTTATTATAATTAATAAAAAATTTGAGAGAAAATACAAACAAGAAGATTCATTCATGACAGTTATATTCAATCTAAGGCTGAACGCACACCAATTGAGCAAAAACGTATTGTCCAAGAGCAAAACGTTTTGCTCAATGCCAACGCACACCGATTGAGCAAAACGCTCAATGGCAAAACATTTTTTGTTCAATGATGTCGAATCATGTTCAATTGTGTTTTGCCTACTCGGTGTGCGTTGACCCATAGAAAGGCATTGAAAAAACATTTTTAGGCACGATTAGTCAAAAAAGTATTGTCCGAAAACGTTTTTGCTCAATTGGTGTGCGTTCAGCCTGAATACATAATTGTCAATCCTTTGTCTTCTGTCCACGTACCAAAATATCTCAAAAACTATAAAAGTATCTTTCAAAGGGGTGCAGGAATATAATTTCATTCCGTAAATAGCAGCTGGCCCACGGGGCTTGGCGTAGAGGTTAGCTTGCTAGCCTCGAATACCAAACGACGCGGGTTCGGACCCCAGGCAGTCGGATGATTTTATTTGGATACCAAATGGCTTAAATAAGAATGCCTGGACCCCAAAAAAATATATATTATTAAATAAGGGTTATCGTAAAAGTCTTAAATGGCCTAAGTTGCCGAAAAGACTGTGTGAATGTGAGAGTGAATGAGAAAAAAGTGTGAGTGTTAAAAAAAAAAAAAAAATAGCAGCTGTATCCCAACTAGACGTTTATCTAAAAAAGCTTAACCAAATTATGTCCGGAATTATGAAAGGGTGTTATATAGATATACAAGTATACAGGATCCATGTATCCGCCGCGCAAACCTCATCAACCCATCTCAAGACAATAATGAGTCATCTCCTATCATCGTTTAGAGACAGCAGCCGTACGGCAGCCTAGCCTAGGAACTCCGACTTAATCCTGACGAGGAAATCCGAAATCGAGGCCGAATTCCTTGTTCGTATGGGAAGACCATTCCAGAGACGAATGGACTCAACCCTGCCCATATAAAAAGGTCCGGTGACTAGGAAAACTAAGGTCTAGTGGCTGTGATTTAGAGCCCAAGTAATAGAAATAGCCCCTTAAATAGGTGGAACCCTCCCCGGCCAAAGGGGAGGAGGTTATAATGATCTAAATTTTATTGCTAATTCTCTAAATATATTAGGTGGTGTATACTTCTTTTAGCTCCTTATTAAGGACGTTCATGGTTAGTAATGAACAAAAACTATCTCTTAATTACATCTTTTAATTCCAAATTTCTACATATTATTATTACTTTAACAAATTACGACCTTCCCTTCTATTTTTATAAACCGTAAAGTTAATTTATGAGTAAAATATCGATTTGAGGTCAGAAAAAAACCTCTTCTGCACCAGCTTATAAATATGTTTTTAAAGTTAATTAAATTAATAAATAAATTATAAAATGATTCATTTCTAATTCACGTGCTTTATTTAATTATTCATAACTTTTTTTTTTTTAAAGAATTAAAACCATCTTAAAAACTTCTTAATTAAAATAAATTTCAAAGTTAACCCTTTTATTTTGTTTGATTCATTTAATTAACTGTACATAATAAATATCCGAGAGGTCGTTTCTGTGATTGATCGCACAAAATACACACACACTCGATCCAGAGCAAAGCACTATATTAGATGATAAAGATCTACTGTATTATTTGGTTTTATCGTAATAATATCATTAAGAAGTATATAATAGAAGGGGAAGTTTCGTGTTAGCCATAAGCCTTTGCTGTATAGCGTGTCTTCCAATGTTTGTTAATCGTTAATGTAGCTCCCTCCCCATATCCTGCCCACCTCTTTTTCTGATCTCAAGTTCGAATTATTATAATCAATCAGAATATTTATCAATATTTTATATTATGAAATTTTTGAATCTAAAATCTAAATTTAATGCCAATTTAAAGGGAACTAATAAAATTAAGGATTTATATCCCTTTATTTAAATTTATAAAAGGCAGAGATGTTTTTTTTTTTTTTTAAGTTTTTTCGACATCTTAGGCCATATGGACTTAAACGATATTCAAATATTTTTTTTTAAATACGATATATTAGGGGTTCCAGGCATATTTATTTATATCATTTAGTACCAAAATGATTTAAATAAATATTCATTGGACTGCCTTGGATCTGAACCCGCGCCCCTGACTTTAAAGCTATCAATATTGACATTTGTCATAGAGTTTCATAGAGCTTTGTCAAAAAGGTTAAAATTTTTTTGGAAACAATATTTGAATCAATTATAATTGATTCAAATATAATTTTTTTCTTTTTTTAAATGGACTGGAACAAATTTTTAGGAGAACAGGTAGGCTATCTATATACGTAAACCAAAGCCTTAAAAAAAATTTAACTTTACTTATTTTATTTAAATGGCCTGGATATTTTTACCATTCGGCCAGCTAAAAATTTTAAAAATAAGAACTCTTAAAATACGTAAATATTAATATGTAGAATCAAGAGCGGATCCAGAGGAGTTTCCCGGGGGGAGGGCTGGTGTGAATGGTGTGAAATGTGATTCTGGTGTGAATGTCCGCACAGCACACAATTTTTTCTTACATTCGGTAATTTAAAGGTGCATTCTGTACTTGTTTACCATAATATTTATACAAATAAAATTTTTAGTAGCTATTAATTTTTAAAATTTTATATTAAAAATAAAATTTAATTTCCAAAAAAAATATTATTTTCAAAGAATTATATATATCATGTGTTGGTCCATGAGGTAATTATGAAAAACATATAACCAAGTATTTATTAATTTAAATAAGCGAAAAATGTAGGTACCGCCGGGAGTTGCACCACGGATCTTGTCGATTTACGCTCAACATGCCCTACTGCGATCTATCATAATTTAAATAAGCGAGTGCGTACTGTGGTCCAACAGTAGGGCATGTTGAGCGTAAATCGACAAGATCCGTGGTGCAACTCCCGGCGGTACCTACATTTTTCGCTTATTTAAATTAATAAATACTTGGTTATATGTTTTTCATTATTTTCAAATCTCGGGGGAGGGGTAATACCTCCTTTACCCCCCTGTATCCGCCCTTGTATAGAATCTACAAATTATTATTGTAGATATAATAAAAAGGCTCGATATCTACTTTGTTTCAATTTATAACCAGTTAGCCTCAATCCCTTTATATATTTTCCCTTTCTTATTATATCCTTGTTTACCCTTTTCGAATCTCAAGATTTTCTAAATTTTCAAGTATCCGAAGTCTTTCTTTTGAAAAGAACCTAGCTATTGTTAATTTTCAAGCTTTCCAAAAATTTCTATTTATCAATCGGATCCCATCAGATTAGGGTAAATACATTTCTGGCAAAATTGTGATTTGTGTTAATATTGAAGTTATTTAACATTCTGAATCTAACTATAGCTTTTTTATGTAAATAGTCTATTGTGAATAATAAATCTCAGCCAAAAACATCGGAGATGCAAAAGGGGCGCCTCGCATTATTTTTGCCCAGCGTCGAGGTGAAATCAAAAAAATGCGCCTCGCTTTTCTGATTTATATAAAAGCGAGGAAATATTTTCACTTAAATAAAACCCCTACAGAATTTTATTTGTTTCATATATCCTCGCTTTTATATAAATCAGAAAAGCGAGGCGCATTTTTTTGATTTCACCTCGACGCTGGGCAAAAATAATGCGAGGCGCCCCTTTTTGCATCTCCGATGTTTTTGGCTGAGATTTCACTTCTTTTTGTGAAATATTACATTTAAATTTTATTTAATAATTTTTGTTTATTAAATATTAAATTATCCCATGAATAGATCTTTTAATATGCATTCCAATCAGTAAAAAATAAATACATCGTTTGGTATCCATTCAAAACGATAAACATAGGATTTCCCTAAATTTTATAAAATTTTAGGATTTTTATTTTTGTTATGTTGGTAGGATATAAATACATCGTTTGGTATCCATTCAAAACGATAAAGATAAGATTTCACCAAATTTTATAAAATTTTAGGATTTTTATTTTTGTTTTGTTGGTAGAATGTAAATACATCATTTGGTATCCATTCGAAACGATAAAGATAGGATTTCACCAAATTTTATAAGATTTTAGGATTTTTATTTTTTTTATGTTGGTAGTATGTAAATACATCGTTTGGTATCCATTCAAAACGATAAACATAGGATTTCACTAAATTTTATAAAATTTTAGGATTTTTATTTTTGTTATGTTGGTAGAATGTAAATACATCATTTGGTATCCATTCAAAACGATAAACATAGGATTTCACTAAATTTTATAAAATTTTAGGATTTTTATTTTTTTATGTTGGTAGTATGTAAATACATCGTTTGGTATCCATTCAAAACGATAAACATAGGATTTCACTAAATTTTATAAAATTTTAGGATTTTTATTTTTGTTATGTTGGTAGTATGTAAATACATCATTTGGTATCCATTCGAAACGATAAAGATAGGATTTCACCGAATTTTATAAAATTTTAGGATTTTTATTTTTGTTATGTTGGTAGGATGTAAATACATCATTTGGTATCCATTCAAAACGATAAACATAGGATTTCACCAAATTTTATAAAATTTTAGGTTTTTTATTTTTGTTATGTTGGTAGTACTTCTTATCACGTTAATCTATTGTATTTCTATCTGAAGGGATCTATCCTAAAATTTTTTATTCCATTAGGGATGAAAATTACTAATATTAATAGATATGTACCTAGATGACGTCATCGGGGAGCAAAATAGTTAGAATTGTCTTTTCGCCACGTTAAAGATAGGACAAATTTGAAATTTTGAATACCTCTCAAAAAGTCACTTTTGATCCAAAATGAAATTTTATATCAAAGGTATCGGGTTTTTGATAGTATCTATTTGTATTTTAAATTTCATCCAAATCGGTCCAGCAGGGAAACCTGTAGCTTTGTCTAAAAATTTGAAAATTGAAGAAAAGAATGAAAAAAAAAAGAAAAAAAAAAGAAAAAAAAAAAAAAAAAAAAAAAGGAAAAATAAGAGACTAACTTTTGACCTTCCGAAATCGGCAAAATCTCAACTTTGAGCCTCTGCCATTCTGTTTGGCACTGGAATTTTTTTTTGAATTCGTGCTCAAAATAATCCTTATTTATTCTAGTTTAATATAAAAAAAATTTGGCTCCGATATCTTAAAACCTTTTTGAGATATTCGCCCAGAAAGAGAAAAGTTTCTCAAAAAAATTTTTTCACGTCCCTATCTTTTATTAAGGATTTAAAATCATTCTTGATAATATAGTCTAGGGACGACTCGTCCATCTAAATGCAATGGGCCATTGGAATCTATTGGAATATCAACTAAATGGTAGTATTAAGAGTTTCTTTGCTTTCTTTTGCTTTTCACATGCTCGGCGACGAGTCGCTCCCGCGACTCTTGATAAAATTTCAATTTTATCATAATCAACATATTGAGGCTTTTAGACTTTTTTTTTTACATTCCTATAAAATTTTTGATTTTTCGCTGACATTAATTCACTGGTAAAGGGGTATATTAATATAAAATAAACTAATATGATTCATGGCTGAGAAGGGGTTAAGTACTTCTAGCATTTTTACTTTCTCGTAGTGAGAAAGTATTGTAATCGTAAAAAAATTCGACTTCGAGATTTTGATGTTTCTTCACGTTTTAGACCTCCCTGAGTCCAAAAATACCATATTGAGCATAATATCTGTGTGTGTGTGTGAACACGATTGCTTAAAAACCAAAGCAGCTAGATCGATGAAATTTGGTAAATGCTCCTTACACTAAAATTGTAGATTTCTATCAACTTTTGGAGTAAATACGTCACTTGGAAGTAGTAATTTACCTAATAAGTTTTTTCAGAAATTTCGAAATTTTCAATTTCTTTGTTATATTATGATAAAATACTCAATTTTAAAAAGTTTTTATTCTTTGATATTTTTACTAAAACTGAATAGTTTTTGAAATAATCAACGAAGAAAAAGAGTTCTTATTTTTCTTTTTCTTCTTCTTCAGAAGTTCTTCTGTCCTCGCCATTATTAATCCCGCCTTGCGGGGTCGGCGTCAGCGAAGAAAACGACAAAAAAAAATATAAAAAAAAATCATACAGTGTCATTAAAAAACCTGTAAATATAAACAAATGAATTTGTATAATATTATTTTCGCATATACATATTGTACCAACACCGAAAATGATCCATAGGAAAAGATCACCTAACTAATAAATTCTAGGAAATATTTAAAATAATTTATTTAAAAAGAAAATGATAAGAGTGAACTGATAATCAGAAAAACGATATTTTTTTTTATTAAATTGGCAAGAAAATCAAAGGTTAAAATAATTTCCTAAAAAGTGAGAATGAGTTAGTATTCAAGGGATGATAATTAGGCAGCCAAACATAAAAAAACAAAATTTTTTATTTTTCTCTGTCGACGTTTCGAACGCTCATCGCGCTCATCATCAGGACCTACGGTCAACAAATATTATTTATTCATATATTAAAAAGATTTACATAGACAATATTGTATCAGAGTATAATTACTTACAGATACAGATCTAAGCTTATGACTTTTCTATCTGTAAGTAATTATACTCTGATACAATATTGTCTATGTAAATCTTTTTAATATATGAATAAATAATATTTGTTGACCGTAGGTCCTGATGATGAGCGCGATGAGCGTTCGAAACGTTGACAGAGAAAAATAAAAAATTTTGTTTTTTTGTGTTTGGCTGCCTAATTATCATCCCTTGAATACATTCACATCAGCCATATCCAGTTATAATCATTTCGAGAATGAGTTAGTATTAATGAAATCAAAATTTGTTATTTGGCATTAAATTTCGAGTGGTATGAGCAATTTAACAATTAACAAGTCAAAAGTGCAGAGATATTAAAAAATTGGTTGCTGCTGGAACTCAGAGCAGGACAAATGACGAGGCTGACGTCAGGCGAGAGAAGAATTTGGACTTTATAATGGAAGGAGACAACGACTCGAGAGCACAAAATTATCAAACAGCCCAGATTTTCAAACAGACCACACTATCAAAACCCCATAAACAAAAAAAAAAACAATTTTAATTAAAATAATATAAAAAAAAAACTTAATATATCAAATAAACCTAGAAAAAAATCAAACAATTATTATAGAAGAAAGAAGAAAGAAGAAATTAACACAAATACAACAAAAAGTCAAATAAATAAAACAAAAAATCTACACTAAAAACACAACAATTGTCTGCGAGCTGACATCCTATCGCCGAGTTCGACTTCTTATAAAAACGACATTTCGGCCTCCGAGATTGCTGCCTTCGTCGAGACACACTCCAACAGCCGCCGAAGACATCAATCCGGACTCAATCCAAACACCAAATATCTCTATCAGTAAGCTCACAATCACACGATTTTCTTGCTAAATAGCATTATTTTTTAAATAATAAACTGAACAATAAACTCTTAAAATAATTAAAATATAAAATTTGAATTTAGATTAAAACTATAATTAAATGGACCGTAGTAATAATAATTTAATAATTTAGTTAAGATAATTTCAAGGACTTTTCGGTCGCAAAAAGTGAATTTCTCAGGGCAGTTTGTTCAATAGTAATAATTGATTTAAATATAAAAGAACACGGCTTGAAGAATTCAATACATTCTTTCGTTTAATTTAATTATTTTTTTTAAACATCCAAATTTAAGACCAAATATTTTACCCTAATCCTATTCAGAGAATAAGATCTCTGAATAACTTTCCTCTAACTTAAATTTTTTAAATTAAACATCTATTCATTTTTATAATAGGGAAAAGTCTGTATCAGATCAATATATATAAATGAAAGCGTGTATGTTTAAGTAAAATCGTTTGAGGATTTGATTTAAATAAATAATTGTTTAAAAAAAATTGAAAAATTTTATTTATTTTTTTATTTTAATAATTTTTATCTTCTCTTAGACTTCCGCGGCCCAGTTTCAATCAGCCCGCGGCCCACGGGTTGGGAACCGCTGCTCTATATATATTAACATATATAGAGGTAAGAGAAAGAAAAATCTACATTTATAATAGCGGAGTGTCCGTCTGTCCGTCTGTCACCAACTTCCCGTAATTTTGCCGTCTTATAGAGAACGTTATGGAGAGTCCAGGAAAAAGACTCGGGTCCACAAATTCTCAAAAGGGCAGACGCAAAAAATTATACAATTAGCCAAATGGATAGCAATGAGTTGATTGTCTTGCCTTATGAAAAATTAAAGCCAATTAATTAAAATAATTAAATAATTAAATCTCTCTAAGGAAAAATAATAAAAAATTGTTATATAATTAAATTTTTATTTATTTTTTTTCTTTAGAAACTCGAATTGAATAAAGACAGACAGCCTTGCAAGCAAATGGTGTGCAAAATTACAAGGGACCGCCGGAAAGTGCTGCCTCTGGTGTCCATTCTATAAACCCTTTTGTTAAAATGAAATTAATCTAATTTAATCAAACAAATTTCATAAAATTAGCATAAATATCACGAAATAACCTAAAGGGGGAGGGGGAGGGGGGCCTAAAAGGCGCCCCCCTCCTCGAAAAAGCAAAAATTCAGATATTGTGGTCTATAAGAGGGTCTGAAATAGCATTTGAATAGAAAGAGAGCGAAGGTAATGAGTGCGAGTGAGATGGAGAGAGTCGCTTAAAGATGCTGCTGCTCTCCGTCCTTGGTGCACAAACAATGCGCGTGACGTCATCTTTTCTCAGAAATAAAAAAAGAGAAAGTAATAAAACTATTTTTTTTTTTTATATATTCATCGAATTAGAAGAAAAAAACAAATTAAATAATTTAAAAAAATGAATATGCAAAAATTATTTTAATAAAGGAAATAAATAGATCTACGTATATTCTAACTTTTGATTGATTATTGAGGTGGGATTTATTTATTTTTCTTCCTGAGACGGGTGTTAAAGTTAATTGTATTTTCAATTTATATTTCGGCCTCTAAGATCATTTGACTTTTGGGAAATTAAATAAAATGGCTTCCAGCAGGTGAGAGACTCAACACTCAGCGGGTCACCTATCCAATGTCCAGCAGTTCTCAGCCTTGCTTAACCCGAATTTTCTCGATTTTTTTTTTTCTGCCTTTTTCTCAAAAGGTATTAAATTTAAAAAAGTTATTTTTTTTATACTCAACAAAAAAAAAAAATTAAAAAAAAAATATCAAACAATTAAAAAAATTATTTTAATAATTACCTTCGATAACTAAAAATCTATTCAGTTTTTGAAAAAATGTCAAAGAATAAAAACTTTTTAAAAAAGAGTAAATTATCACAATATGATAAAAAAATTGAAAATTTCGAAATTTCTGAAAAAACTTATTAGGTAAAGTACTACTTCCAAGTGACGTATTTACTCCAAAAGTTGATAGAAATCTATAATTTTAGTGTAAGGAGCATATACCAAATTTCATCCAGCTGCTTTGGTTTTTAAGCAATCGTGTTCACACACACACACACACACACTCAAACGTAATTCCAAAAGAATATACGAGAAAGTCTCGGGGAAGTCATTCCCCATATTTTTTCCTTCGTCTTGCAACTGGGACAAGGAAAGTATTATATATTATATTTTCTTAAAATAAACAAATGTAATTGCTTTTGAAATTAATTTTTTCAAAGTAGCAATAAAAATTATATCGATTTTTCAATTAATTTTTAATACAAAAATATTCCCCGTTCATAATTAAAAAAAAAAAAAACATGATAACGATATTTTTTAGATTAATAATAAACTTATTATAAAAAAAATTGATTTGAATAAATGACTGTTTAATTCTATTTAAAACATTATAATAGCTCAATTAATTTCAGCACTATCAATTTTAAAATCAGCCTCTGGTTAATAAAATTCTTTTTTGTTTGATATGTATTTTAATGCATCATAAAATTATATGTTCATATTAATTGTGATAATTTGAAGTTACTTTTGGGCTCTAATGACACGCTATTCTTTCATTGGCTTTATTTAAGAACATAAAAATAATATTTAGTTTGTTTTTATGTTCAACTACTACAATATTATATAATTAAAATAGTATCAAGATATACATGTATATAAATAAATTATTCAGATAGCAAAATAAATAATGGTGTATCAAATTTAAATTTATTAATAAAATATGGATGGTTTTATTTAAATTTCAAATTTTATTTGAATATATGGAATTTAGTAAGAGAAATTAACGCGCTTAATAATATAATAATTGGTTCTGTTATTGAAATGAAAATTATTTGATGTGAGCAGACTAAATATTAAAAAGAATCAATAACTAAATGAATGGAACACTTAATAAATTATATAAGCATTCAATTTAAGTACTTTTTCTCGCATCTCCAACAATTGAAAATTAAAAAAATTTAAATCATAATTTTTTATTAGGCCTAGTTATTCCTTTAGATTTAAACAATGGCATGGGATGGCAGCCAGGAAGGAGTGTCTCTAAATCAATGAAACTCCCAAAAATTCGTGAAGATTCGCGATGGTCGAATTAAAAGTTTCAGCCGATATTTCGGTCTTCATCAGGACAATGTGCTTTTTGTCTCGAGTTAGAGAGGCTCTTGGCAACTCCTGACGTAATGTTGGCGAACATTATGTCAGGAGTTGCCAAGAGTGTATAAAATAAAGCGAAAGAAATATATTTTAGGCTATATGCTTTAGGCTGCCTTGATCTCTTTACTACAAAATGATTTATGAATTTTAATCAAAATCGTTAGAGCCAATTTTGAGAAAATCGAAAAAAAAAACTAAAAAGGTACATTCTTTGGGAAATTTTATTTATAATTTTGCACTCTCGTTTTATCAACACAAATTTTATAACACTGATTTTTGATTTTCATCAAAGGAAGGTTTTAGCGAAGAAAGCAAATTGATGATATCTCATTTCGGTTAAGAGTAATTAAAGAAATAGTAAAATAAAAATTTTACCCAAAAATGGCGATTTGGGGGTCTTAAAATCGGAATTTCAAAAAGTCACTTCTTAAATGACGCCTACGCAATAAAAGTAATCTGCATGCCAAATTTCAGCTTTATAGGGGTAGGCCTATAGTTTAGGCTGTGCCTTGTCATCACTTAGTAAGTATAATGCCACAATTTACAATAGGCGAAAATCCATTTGAATTTCATCTGGCTGTTAGGTTTTCTCTTATTAGATCATAGAATATGCCCTAATTGAATTTTTATGATTTTAAGATAAATCTTCACTTAGAATGCATACGAATTAAAGATTCTATTTTTTTTTTTTTAATATTCTATTTATCGAGTGTTGAAAAATGAATCAAAAGCAAAAAAGACAAAGATTGATGTCAATTGATTTTTTAGAATTTAAAGAATTTGACTGCCAAGGGTTGGGAAGATAATAGCCACGCAATCCGGAGGTATAATTAAATTCAGCTTAGATTAACACCAGGGGGGTAGGATTGCGTGCCCCATTAGGGTAGGCCTGCTCCGCACAATCGCCACCAGCCATCTTGGAATGTTATAGCTTTTTTAATGCAATTACGACAACAACATATAAATAAAGCTAATATTGATAAAGTTCTAATGACTTGGCGGTGAGGGTAGGAGGTAAGTGTATCCGTATTGGTGCTCACGTCCCTGTATTTGTTAGTATTTTTTTAGGTAGTATATATATTTGCTTGCATGACATTCGTATATAGGCCTGCTCCTCACGCACGCGGACGCTTAATTAAATAATTGCCCCCACCCCCTGGCCGTTATACGTCAATTCAGACGACCTGTCAGATTAGCCAAGCTATATTTTTAGATTAAATGATTTCCCCTTTGGCCGCAAACAAGAAATGTATGGCAAATGTTAATTAACAAAAAAATTAAACATGTGGCCCGGATTTCCTATAGAAACCTACTAAAATTAATTAAGATTTATAATCAAAATTTTCAATAAGTTCATCATTAATTTTAATATCAATCTCTTTTTGTAGAAGGGTTTGATCAATTTTATTCAAGTATTTAAAATATACTTTAAAATTAAGTAGTAATTTTAATACTAAAGGGATAATTTTTTGAAATTTTCCAAACTAATTTTAAAGGCGTAAGGTAATCAAGTAAAGAAGAATACAGTTTTCTTTGAGGGGGGTCCAGGGGGGCGAAGTCCCCCTGTCTAGACGTGAAGCTTCTCATTATTAAGAAAATGCGAGGGTCCGCCGCAGGGGGGCCCGAATCAGTTGGAGGGAGTCCAGGGAGGCCAAGCCCCCGACTAAGCGCGAAGGCGGGCGGCGCGGTTACAATTATCAAAATAAGAAATATTTTTTCCTTTAAAAAGATAGGAATTTTGTTCTGTATTTTCTTTCAAGTTGAATTTGTCCCCTATTACATTTTGCTTAAAACTACTAGAAATTGGGTCATTTTTAAAGCAATCTTGCAATAAGAATATATTTAATATCGTATATGCATATAATAGATATTGAATCGAAGTTGATTTAACAATTTATATTAATCTTGAAAGATAAGATATGGGGACATGTTCACGGCTTATCCGACACGCCGACCGCTCAGGTACGTCAGGTTCGTGATATGTGCAGAGTAGATAGTGCTTCGTGGCCTCCTTAGCTCAGTGGCAGAGCACTGGTCTTGTAAACCAGGGGTCGTGAGTTCAAACCTCACAGGGGGCATAATATTTTGTTTAATTTATAAAAATCTGGTGTGAAGGTTGCACAGACCAGATTTTTTGTGTTGACATATATTTAGTTTCCGACTATTTATTAAATTTTTTTTAACACTCACACTTTTTTCTCATTCACACTCACACTCACACACACATACACACAGTCTTTTCGGCAACTTAGGTCATATAAGTCTTTTTACGATACTCAGTATTTTAGTAATTATCTATTGGGGGTCCAGGCATTCTTATTTAAGCCAATGTTAAAATTTAAGATGTAAAAGTGCTGGCCTTCTATAGCAAGAGTCGCGGCTTCGGACCCCAGGCAGTCGGATGATTTTATTTATATAGCCTTTGGTAATATGGCCATATGGATATCAAATGACTTACCACTGGTAAATAAGAATGCCTGGATCCGCAATAGATAGACGTCGTTAAAAGTCTTAAATGACCTAAGTTGCTGAAAAGACTGTGTGAATGTGTATGTGAATATGAGTGTGAGTGGGAAAAATCTGGTGTGACGTCGCACAGCACACAACTTTCTCTTACCCTCAAATATGAATTGTCAGTCTCCTGGCTGTTTTCGATCTTGAGTTAATTTGTTCTCAAACATACAGACAGACTATATTGCGAAAACCACTTTTTTGACTCAGAGGACCTCAAAACGTTATATTGGCGTTGGAGAGAAAATCTTTTTTTGCATGTTGGGGTTTGCCCGTTTTTGGAGCTAATTGCACTGTACTATCTTTCCCAAATATTTATTATTCTTCGGATGTAAATATAATTATTTTAATATTTTTTTATTAAAAATAGTTCTTTACGTGATGATATCGCTCAGTGATGGATAAGTATGTAGCCTCCTTAGCTCAGTGGCAGAGCACTGGTCTTGTAAACCAGGGGTCGTGAGTTCAAACCTCACAGGGGGCAAACTTTTTATATCTCGACATTGATTCTGTCCATTAACATTAAATTGAATTGAAAAAAAAAAAAATTAATTAATTGATTCAAATCGAATAAATTTAACTCGCACAAGAATAATTATATCATAATCTTCTAGGAAATGGTTTGATTCAATTATAATGACTTGTACAGTATGTCAATGTATTTTTTTTTTTTTTTTTTTTGAAGTTCGTGTATAATATTTATTTATTTGATTGTGATCTAACTGCTGGTATAATGCACGCGTGTCGGTGAGCGGGTGGGGGACTAATGACCATCAGCCGATGTGGTACAAACATCGATCACACACACACACAAATACAAAGAGTTAAGATTCTTATCTTATAAAACCTAATTATTTAATTCTTTATTTGAAACAGAAAAAAAAATCCGAGTAATTATAATATGACGAATAATAAAAGAGAAAAAAGTATAATGACTTTAAATCAATATAAGAATATTGAATTAATATATTATACTGAAAAAATTACATAATAGGAAAGGATATACACGTTTTGAGTCCCTTGAGTCCAAAAAAGTGGTTTTTGCGACATGGTCTGTCTGTGAACAAAATATCTCAAGAACGAAAAGAGCTAGGAAGTTGAAATTATATATTTAAGTTAGGGACCTCTATGGGACGTGACACTTTTTTGGACAAAATCGACCAAAAAGTACTAGTACTTTACTGATGCAATTTTTCGTCGAATATCTTGATCTCTTTCAGATATAGAATTACGGATTCTTGGTTTGTAGGAGACGCAAAAATTTCGGCAAATTTCTTCTCTTTAAAAAACTTGACACGTACGGGCTCAATGCCACAGCACTCGAAGATGTGTCTAATTGAGAGACGAAGGTCACAAAAGGAACATTTTGGTGGGTCACTTCACTATGTAATGTAGGTACGTGAGTCTAGAGCAGCGTTTCCCAACCTTTTGAAGTCCACGGCACCCCAAAGGTGCGTTGGGAATAATATTACACACTAGCGGCACCCTTCCTTTTTTTTCCCTATCAAATCGAAATTTTTATTTTTTCCACCCTGGGGCAAATTTTTTTCCCTTGCGTGAAAATCATTTGACCTTTTTTTGGCAAAGCTTAATTTTATCCGATCTACGGAAAATTTTGCCGCTTCCATTTTAATCATTTGACCTTTTTTTTAGCAAAACTATTTTTTCGCCTCTTTATTTTATTTTTTTTTTATCTAAATATCTCGCGGCACCCCTTAGGCATTCTCGCGGCACCCTTGGGTGCCGGGGGCACACCGGTTGGGGAACCACTGGTCTAGAGTGTCCAATTCTCACTCTGATCCATACTACATCTCTTCTTTCCATAAACGGAAGGTAATTATTACTGGATTCTTGGCTTAACTGAACGAGCGTTTATTTTCGAGCTCAGCGTCCAATCCGCTTCTGCCAGACCTAAAGCAATTTCTCTCGGACCAGAAGCTGGAAGTCTTGCGCAGTTATTCCATTGACATCACCCAAAGAAATAAAGTATTGTAATAATAATTACAAAGTGCCCACTTATCTCTATCAAATGAGATTTTCTTTGCTTGATGAGATAAAAATAAAAACTATTCTGTTAAGTAAATCTTCTTCTTTCTTCACCTTTAATTCCCGCTGTGCGGGACCGGCGGTAGGGGTGGGGTTTTACGACTGGGTAGGGACAGAACAGGCCGGTCTGACGCCTGTTGAAAATTTAGGAAGGAAAGAGGGACTGACATACAAAGAAGTACTGCCAGTCCCAGCTAGGGCGGCTCGTGGTCGCCAGCGACATGCCTCACAAGATGTGTGTGGGTACCTGAGCCCATTCTGTTAAATAAATAATCGTGTTAAAAAATAGTTTACATTTAAACTAATTAAGAGAAATTAGTTATCTCTAAATATAGACCTGTGCCCTGCTTCTGAGCCATCATCCTACTAATTAAGAGAAGGAAGAAATGTGTCAATTTATATTAAATTTGTGTATATCATTTTGAATGTAACTAACTTTAACATTAATCATTTTTGACAAAATTGAAAAGTTTTTTTATTATATTTCATACTTTGCCATATGAGTAAATAGTATTTTTAATATATTGTAATGTTATCATTTTTATTATCGTAGATAACAAATTACATTTTGTGAGGGGCCAGTTAATTACCTATAAGTATTTTAAATAAAAGAATTATTTTTTTTATAATTCATAAAGTAATTTTTTTCTTCATATGTGTTAATTATATAAATGTAAATCAGGGTTAATCTTGATTAGAAAATGCTTATTTAATTGATTTAATTTTTTTTATTCATTCAATAGATACTTAGAGGCTCATGCATTCACAGTTCTTGGCGTTAGGCTGTTCAGACAAGTCGACAGTTACCTTAATAGAGATATCTCAAACTTTATAGCCCAGTCATTTTGAGAATAAATAACAGCAAATACTAAAAATAGTAATATATTTTAATGAATTATTTTAAATACTTTTCTTTTTTATTTCATTAAATAAAACTGAAAGTAGGGAGACCGATCCTTTTTTGCAGAATTTTGAATTTTTGGTATTTTTTTTTATTTTATTTTATTGAATGGTTTCAAATCATTTGGATACCAAATAGTATAAATAATTGTGTTCTGATCTCGTTAAATATATCACTATATCTATATAGTATAATGTGTATCATTATACGTCTAAATGGCGTAAGTTACCTTAAGACCAGCAAAAAATAAAAAAAAATGAACCCGGGATCTTCTAGTCTATCCATACCTTCGGTCATAAAAGCAAAACGCACATTCCCTTATAATCCTCCCACGGACTTAAAAATTTAATTAAAAAATTTAAATTATTTAATTTTATGATTTTCTTCCCTACGGCTATTTATAACCAATTTAACGTGAGCTAAGAAAAAACACAAGTACACTCACTGGGCGAAAAAAATGGACCTCTTGTTCTTTTAGAAGTATAAATAAAGATATCAGATTCAAAAAATATTTTTTTAAATAATATATAATAAAGTTAGTGCCCGCGAACCTATGCTCCAAGAGGATACATTAGCTTCTCATAGATAGGGTTCGCTTTTTAATTCAATTAAAGTCCATTTTTTTTCGCCCAGTGAGTGTACTTGTGTTTTTTCTTAGCTCACGTTTTTGTTCATAATTTCGTTAATAATTAACAGATTTTTACGAATGAATGATTTTTAGAAAGCCAAAGAACTATAGAATATCGTAAATATATGTTTTTTTCATTCAGGGATATCTAAAATTGTATTAGGGGTGACCAAAGAAAAAAAAAATCTTGAAAATTTCGATTTTTTTAAACTTTAAGCCGTTTGCGGCACGTCTAAATGCCCTCCGATTGGGATGAAACTTAAAATTTAT
Source organism: Euborellia annulipes (assembly GCA_023213315.1). NCBI lineage: Eukaryota > Metazoa > Arthropoda > Insecta > Dermaptera > Anisolabididae > Euborellia > Euborellia annulipes. The sequence goes on from JAKCPI010008000.1 coordinate 94,226, forward strand.
ATGTATTCTAACTATCTGCATAATTTGACAGGGTGTCGCGTTAAAAATAATTTGAACATTCTAAATAAAAGCCGTTTTAGAGCCCATTTTCAATCAAAATCTATTTTGCTCTATATCTATCTCTAAAACTGTGCCTGATGGAAAAATTCTAACTACATATCTGAATTTCAGAATGAAAAAATGTACTAGGTTCACTTATCAGATTTCTTGTGAAAAAAACCTTGTCGACAAATAATTATTTGTCGACCGTCCAAGCATCTCTTTGAAAAGCTGCCCTTGACCAGGGCCGGAACTAGAAGATTTTTTAGGGGGGGGGCAAAATTTAATTTGCGGCCCCCTCCTTAAAATTTTCCCTGATCTCAAAAATTTTTCTGCGAAAAAAATTTTTTTTTTCGTAGAACCAAATTTTCCCGTCCGAAAAAATATTTTACCTTTTTTATAGAGGCGCAAAATGTTTTAAAATATTTTACCTTTTTTTCAGAGACGCTAAATTTTTGCCGCCCGCGTAACCAAAAATTTTTATCTTTCTTTAATTACAGCCTCCCTGATATCTGCCGCCCGGGGCACGTGCACCCACTGCCTCCCCCCCTAGATTCGGCCCTGCCCTTGACAATATTTCCTTGTTTTTTGTATGGGTTAACGTGATAAAAATTTGGTGTGCAAAAATATAAGAAAATTATCACCTATTAATTTTACCTTACTATAAAAGTCTAACAAACAAACAAAATTAAAATATATCTCTCAATATGAATATCAAACAAAGTCAATTGTTTTTGAAGAAAATATGAATTTTGAATTGTGGTATTAAAAAAAAAAAAACGTCACTTTGATATCATCTCAAATTGAGGGAAGTGCACCAACCGCACCAAGCGTTGAGAATTCGAACTAAAGAACAACAAGTCTGCTGTAAAATTTGATTCTCTTATGCAAGTGACAATCAAGTGAACAAATAAAAAATCTATTAATAGATGATCGTTAAATTCATTTATGGCATTTATATTGGGATCTATGGGAGAGGCGTGGCTTCACCTGGTGGCAAAAAATGAACTAGCGATTGTAGGATTGAATGGCTGAGCTGATACGCAAGTACTCGGGTTTTATGAGACAAAAAGTTTAATTAAAAATAAAAAATGGGTGTGACGATACAGGAAATTTGTAGGTTTTCTTCTGCCACACTTACTAATAGAAATTTTATTTGTGGAGATAATATTATTGATCCTGGTCATGTTTTAAAGTGAGTAATAGTAATGACAGTTTCAATGACAGACCAAATTCTTGCTTTCTGTTTACAAACAACAAGTTTACGAGAAGAATTTCATGAAATAAATGATCAAATTTCATAATAATAATAACAATTGGGATGGATGCTCGTATAAGGCTGGATTAGGAAGTACCTGTAAGCACATTTGGGGCTGTACTTTTATTCTGTAACCGCTATTTATGATATCTGATATGATGTTAGCCAAAAAGTGTTGGAAATATTTTATTGTAATAATAAATACAAGATAATTAAATGATAAATTAACTAAAAAATTAATACCGGTAATTAAATATAAAATTAATAATTTTTTTTTTGTACTTACAAAAATAATTTAGAAGATTTAAAAAAATATCACGTGAATGTGTTTGGAGTGCACCACATAAATCAGCTCTTAAAAAAATACGATATGAGAGGCCTTTGCTCGAGCACAATTGTTTTGGAGAAAAACAAGAAAAAGATAGAGGCAAAAATTAAAAAGAAGGCTTCTAAATCTGATAGATTGATTCTTCTACAATAAAATTATTTATAATTTTCACTATACTGTCTTTTTTTTGGAAAATAATGAAATCGAACTGTTTCATGCTTAGATGCATGACTTTTACACCCATAAACACAAAGTAGATACACATTGCTTTTATTTTTATAAGGAGAAAATTTCATATTTGTGAATATATTAGTGTATGTATGTATTATTTATTAATCTAACAATAATGTTTACTCGTGGATTATAACTTTTTTTTAAATAATACAATTATATCAGATGTTTAAATGTTCTTGTCCCTTATATCACGTTAAACGTATGAAGGTTTATCCTACAATCGCTAGTTCGAATTTAAGCCACCAGGTAGCGTATTGAAATGCTAAAGATCCCAATAGGCCTAATAAAAAAAAAAAAAGAAAAAGGAAATTTATCTAATATAAAATTACATGGTAGAAAATGTTTAATATTTTAGGATACACAATTCTACAAGAGAAGAGAGAGACTTATTTAAACTAAATATTATACTGTAAATACCTTTAAAAATAATCGTGATTCGACCCCACAGTGTGAGACTAGAGCGAAGATGACGATAATTAATCCTAATCCATAATCCAAGAGCACTAATTAAAACACTGATAGACACTGATTATCACAAAATAAAAAAATAAACTTTTTTTTTATAAAAACGCGAAAGAGTTGTAAACGCACCGCGAGCCAACTGAAGCCATCTTGGCTTCCCTTTCTCCTCTTAAAAAAGGAGCGAATTCAAAGAGGTCGGGGAGGGAGGAGTAGAGGGGATGGCGCGTAGAATGAAAAACTGGTGTGCACAGCACACAACTTTCTTTTACCTTTAGTAATTGAAAATTGTGTTTTGTGCTAATCACACCGGAATTATTGTGTCGACATATACTAGGGTATTTAGTTCGCGGTAATATTTTGTTACAATGAAATTAGAATAAAGTGTGAGTGTTAAAAAAAAAAATTATTATTTAGATGCTCTTTTAAAAATTATATCTGAAAGAGGTATATAGCTGAGTGTTGATAATTAAATAGGAAGAATAAATGAGCAAGCAGCTAGTTATATTTCTATTTGTAAACCAGGGCCGACGTTTCGGTCACATATGGGACCATCCTCAGGGCCAGGTTAATGTAAATATAAATAATCCTCGCCAAGTTATATTGGGCATTCACAATTATACGTAGCTTAATCATGATAATGCCTCAAATTTTGTTATTATCGTACCATGGACAGAGAGTGATAATTGTGTATGCCCAATATAACATGGCGAGGATTATTTATATTTTCAGACATTAACCTGGCCCTGAGGATGGTCCCATATGTGACCGAAACATCGGCCCTGGTTTACTAATAAAATATAACTAGCTGCTTGCTCATTTATTCTTCCTATTTAAAAATTATATCAGTAATATTTTGTGAAAATTGTTTGAAGTACTCTTTGCTGATCAAATTCAGTTTTTTTTTTTTTTTTTTAAACTTTGCCCACCAACCATAGGTTGGGCAGGTAAAGTTAAAGTAATCATAAAAAAAAATCGAAATTTTTCTCAAGCTGCCAAAATGCGTTTTGAGGTCACCTGAATCCATTTAAGTAGTTTTTGGAATGTTGTGGCAAGAGAATGTAAAAAAAAAAATAATAGGGGGGGGGGGAGGGACGTGAGATTTTATTTGGTTCTCAACGGGGCCGCGACTCAAAAAGTTTAACAAGCATTGAACTAAAGGTCTAAAAGGATGGATTTTATTATTTAATATATTTATGAGAAATAAACATCTCTCTTTGATTGAAGACAAAATATTTTGAAATTTTATTTTTTCTCAAAGGATTGAATTTTTTATAGATAAATATGCAGTCTTTTATTCTTATAGTTAAAAAAAGTTTTGAATAAAATTTTATAAAAGCATTAAAAGATGAAATCAATCAATTTGGCCATTATTTCAAAAGATGGGAGAGCATCAATTTGTTTTTTCTAATTTGATCGGCGCCCAGAGTGCAGCCAGGGAGCCTCGCTTCACTCTTGTCTAGGCTTTTCTTCACGCGCAGATTCGCTTTTCAAAAAGTCGCCATATCTCTCTCATTTTTCGTTGGATTTGTGGAAAAACGCAAAACTGGTCTTTTCAATCAATTATAAAGCTATAGACATTTTTTTATTTATCTACGACCACATAAAATGAGGGTTTATTAATTGCCTTTTACATCTTCAAATTTTAACTGCCTCTTTCATTTTCTAATTATCCTAATTTATTGTTTTTTAATTAAATAAACATATTTAGGCCTTGGTATTGATTGAATAACTTAGTATATAAAATATTCAAGCAAAAACAATGAAATTTTAGTCTCAAAACGTTCTGAAAATGATTGAAAATCGATTTTCCAAATTTATTTTGACTTATTAATTTTTACTTTCTCTTAAAATTCAAAAATCAATTATTTTTTTGATGCTGTTCTCATTTTGCTTTCAACTTGACACTCATGCCCATCCTGAAAACTCCAATAGCCTGACATGTGAAAGGAATAAATTTTACTGTACGATAGCGCCATCCCCTATCTCGACGGTGATTTGGGCAACTAATAAATAATTCTCTCCTAAGTTGCATTAAGATTTTTATTTTTTATAATAAATATTAGAGTAGGAATAAAGAATAAATAGAACATACCGATTAAAAGAGGAATTATTCATTCGGAGTCGAGTTTATAACACACACAGTAGAAACACAAACACAAAAAATAAAATTCGCGAATCGCAATTTGTTAGAAACGTCACTTGCATTATCTCGTAAAGATGATAAATAATGATAAAAAATTTTAAAACTAAAATTATTTATTTAAATTCATTAAATCAATTCGTAGAGTAATCCCTTTACTTTTGTTTTTTCCTTTATAATCTTTATAATCTAGAGGTGAATGGCCTTATTTTCATTAAAACTAGGCCAAGTTCAAATTTTATTAGGTATTAAAAAAATAAAATTTAGTCTCTCTCATTTTATTTATGGCTTTGTGACTTATTGATTTCTTTTGTTTATTGTGAGCCAGAGTGTATTTAATTTGTGGCTTTTTTGACCACAAGTTACTCGAGAAAAGACTGCCTCTTTGGTCTTATCGAATTTATTTTAGGGATTTTTAAAGTGGGACTATTATGATTTGAGGCTTCTAGAGATTACACTTCTCTCATTATATTGCCCTTTGGAGGTCATACATTCCGAGATTCAGTACACCTTGGCAATAGTTAACAATAATAATCTCTATTGCTTTTCAGGTGAAGGAAATAGAAAAATCAAAATATAACTTTTAAATATTAATTTTATTTAAATAATTTGAATAAACAAAATTGTTTTATTTATCATTCTCAACAACTTTTGTTTAAAAGAAATTTCCTAATTTGAACAGTAAAACAATCAGAGACAATATTTTCAGGTTGCTTAATAGATTGCTTGACAGACACAGACGTCTGGGCGCCTTTCTATTTTTGGACTCGATTGTCATCTTTTATGATCTCGTTGACCTTGAGCAGTTGCCATGCAGTCAATCTCCTTTCTCTTTCACTCTCATTATAATTGAAGATATGAGTGCAAAAGCTATATAATAACCAAATATAAAGTTTTGAGAAAAACGAAAAAAACTTTTTACATTACATTAAATTTGTATTTTGTAGATTATTTGAATCAAATGTGAAAGTATTAATGAATGTGCATGTACATATGGATTTTCAGCGCTAGGAGAGGTGAAAGGGCGTGAAAATAAGCTTTTAATCAAAATCGGCCAAAAAGTACTAGTACTTTACTGATGCACTTTTTTAGTACAATTAAATATTTATTAATTCATATACCCGAAAAAATAAGGGTGTGCCGCCGGGAGTCGAATCGGATCCTCCGATTTGTGCACAGAGCATTGGCGTAGCCAGAAATTTTTGATGGAGGGGGGGGAATCAAGAAATTTTTTTCAAAAATTTAAGTTTATTTTAGGGTATTTATAAATCATTTTGGTTTTTTTTTTAGCTAGAGTAAATTATTATATTTTACTTTCTCTTACCCTATGTGAAATATAATTTGTATTAAATATCTAGTTATGGCTTGGGTCCCATGGGGGGGGGGTTTGAACCCCCAAACCCCCTCTCCCCCTGGCTACGCCTATGACTCAGAGTGAGAGTAATTGTATAAATTTCGCGGCTCACATACGCGATATATATAATATCTTAAATATTATAATTTCTTATTTACTTTTTTAGTGTTTTTCAATTTTCTCAAAATTCGCTCCAACGATTTTGTTTAAAATTCATAAATCACCTATTTTTAGATGTTCTTAAAAATGTATATTCTCTTTTTGCTATTGAAATCTTTTGAAGACCACTTTACTCTTGTACTCCATAGAAAAGATAGGAGAATGGTCATAGACGCCGAAACTGGGGGGGGGGCAAGGGTACATTGCCCCCCTCCCCCTTGTATGAAATTAAGAGAAGAAAATTAAAAATATTTATTTACTTCAAATAGTATAAATATAGCCTAAAAAATTTTTTGATAAAATCACTAGCAAATTTTTTAAAACATTTTTCCCTCTTCCGAAATCATTTGGCCTTTTTTTTAGTATTCGATTTTCAAACCCATCTTTTCAAATTCAAAAAATTTTATAAATTCAACTTTGCGGGCGAAATAAAAAAAAAAAAAAAAAATTCAACTTTGAATTTTGTTGTAACAATTAGAGAAACCCCAGGCGCCCCCCATGTCACAATTAGTAACCTTTACCCCCCCTCCCCCTAACGCGTTACGTAATATGTGCTCGACCACTTAGCACACAGGTAAAAACTTGGCCTGTCAGATAAATTTTATTCATGATATTAAGCTAACATGTTAAAGGAAGTTTTTTTTTTAAACAATATTAGAAATGCACTAATAATTTTATTATAATAAACATAGAGATATAAATAACTTCGTCTTTTTATAAAAATTGTTTGATTTTAAAATTAAAATAAAAAAATAGATAAGTCCTATTTTAGAACATTATTAATGAGAAAATAATTTATTTATTCAGCCGATTAAAGAGAAAAAAAAATCACTATAATAGTTGGGCCCCACAAGGTGCCACCCCCACTCCAGTACACCCCTTAATCCAATGCACGTATATCAGTGACAGTAACTGTTTAATTACACTTGGTGTTTGGTTTAAGGGAGCCTATGAGGCTTAGGGAAGCACACAAAGGATCCCCCAAGCGTGGGCGGTGGGATGAGGAGGACACTCCACACCTATTTGCATATTTTAATTAACTCAGGAGTTAGGCCGAGTTCCGATTAAATATTAATATAATCGAAATCAAACAAGAAAGAGCGAACTAATAAAAATTTTAAGACTTGGCCGAGAAAAAAAAATTATTGATTAAAACAAGAATCAATTTTAAGATTTTATAGGGTTTTTATCAAATAACAAAAACTATTATCTTGTTATTTAATAAAATAAGAGAAAGGAAAAAAATTGCTGAAAATTTAGCTTTTCATAAATAAAAAATTCAATCCCCGAATTTTAAAAAATTATTTTATATTTTAATTGTGGTTCGTCCAGATATTACGTCAGGAATTTTTTTTTTGACGAAATTCAATTTTTTTTCTCACAATTGTCTTTATCGATTTTGTTTAAAAATCAATTATTTTTTAGATGCTGTTTAAAATGTAATTATTAGGGTCCGACCGAAACAAGATTTTCAGCCGAAACCGAATATTCGGCCTCAACCTTAGTTTCGGCCGAAACCGTAACCGAAACCGAAACTTGTATTTTTTATAAAAAATTTATATCATTTTACTTTTTTTTTTTTTTTTTGAAATTTTTTCCCCTCAAGTGCAAATCATTTGACCTTTTTTTTTTTTTTGCTTGCGAGTCTCATCCCGTCTTTTCAGACTCAGGTTTCTGCTACTTTTTGGCCGAAGCCGAAACTAAACTACGGCCGAAACCATGATTTTTGGCCGAAACCGTAACCGAAACCGAATATTCGGTCGGTTCCTAGTAATTATATTACTTTCTCTTACCTATATATATATATAGAGAGAGAGAAAGTATTGGATTCATGTCAAAAATTCGATGTCGAGATTTTGATGGATATACAGTGTATAATATAATAGGGTGGTTGCAAGGTATAAGGGGAGAAAATTTTTTTGGCTGTATTTTCGGCGGGAACCTCTTAAAAGTTGACAATTGGTGTAAAAAGTAGATTGAGAAAGTTTGAGCTCGATCGGATAACGATAAGACCTGCCTCATCGGCCCTAAATTTCATCGATTCCCCTAAATTTGACTATTAACATCTGTAACTCCTAGACGGTTAGTCCAACAAAAAAAGTTCATCAGTAATTTTTTGAAGAGCATTAAATTTACTAAAAAAAAGTCCTTTAACATTCTTTAGTAAAACCAACGGTTTTCATGGTATGGGCAAAAAATCGAATATGGTTAAGAGGCACATCACATTGATTTTCAAATAACACTAATAGGGGTAATGAAATTTTTTTTCGAGTTCCGAAATAATTTAATCAGATTCTTAAGTAAAATGACCTCCTGAATCCAAATATGACCTCCGTTTTCCCCCATCCCGTACCGTTTTTTGGGGGGGGAGCCCCTACTTATGTTATTTCCACCTCTTTTCGTTAATCGAATGAATTAAATATGGAGGGATTAAAAGGAATTATTTTAGCCTTAATATTTCTTCTGAACGTCAAGAAAAGTGAAAAGTTTAAAAACATTCCCGATCGCTAACTTTTTTTTCCCGCCTCTTTATTATTATTTTTTTTTGTTCATCTAAATATCTCGCGGCACCCCTTAGCCATTCTCACGGGACCCTTGGGTGCCGGGACACACCGGTAGGGAACCACTGATCTAAAGTATTATCAAAAAAAGCAAAAGCAACCTGCTCTTGGTTTAAATACAACAAATGATTTAGAAGTTTAGACAATGCTACCCTTGATATGTCTTCATCAAGTTTTACTAAACTTCAGGCCCGTTGAGGCAGGTCTTAGGGTTATTCGATCACGCTCATCCTTTTCCTATCTCACTTTTACATAATTTGGCAACTTTCTAGAGGTTCCCGCCAAAGATATTCGGACATCAATTTCTTGCGACCACCCTAGTGTATAATATACACGTTTTGAGGTCCCCTGAATCCAAAAAAGTGGTTTCCTCGACATGGTCTGTCTGTCTGTGAACAAAATATCTCAAGAACGAAAAGAGCTAGGATGCTGAAATTTTATATTTAAGTTAGGCATCCCCATGGGACGTGACACGAAGCTTTTGAACAAAATCGACCAAAAAGTACTAGTACTTTACTGATGCACTTTTTCAGTTTTTTTTTTCGATTTTCTCTAAATTCGCTCCAACGATTTTTTTTAAATTCAAAAATCATTTATTTTTAGATTCTCTTTAAAATGTATATTCTCATTTTGTCATTGAAATCTTCTGAAGACCACTTTACTCTTGTACTCCATAGAAAAGATAGGAGAAATGGTTGCCATGGTAACAAAATATAAATATTTTCACATATAAATTTTGAAATCTTGAAAATCGAATGTACCGTACTGTCGGAAACTAAATACATGTCGACACAAAAATCTGGTTTGAGTACACAACTTTCGATTACCGAAGGTAAGAGAAAGTTGTGTGCTGTGCACCAGTCACACCAGATTTTTTTATTTTGTAGAAAAAAATTGTTTGAAGCCCACTTCACTTTTGTACTTCATAGGAAAAGTAGGTAACAAAATATAATGTACAGTGAGGGACGATATTTTAAGTCCCACCCATGAGTTTTCTACTTGTGATTATTTCATTGTTTTTAAAAAAAATATTATATATTTTTTAACGAAAACTTTCATGGTTCAAACCTAGAAAAATTTCCCATAAAGATTTTCATTTTCTATTATAAAAACACTGAATTAATTACAAGTAGAAAACGCATGGGTGGGACCCTCACTGTACGTATGTATTTAAATTTTATAGCTTGAACTCTAATATATTGCCGGAAACTAAGTGTATGTTGACTCAAAAAATCAAAAATCTCGTATGACAAGTACAGAACACAACTTTCAATTGCCCAAAGTAAGAGAAAGTTGTGTGCTGTGCGACCAGCCACACCAGATTTTTTATATAATATGCCCTACCTTAAATAAAATAAAAACGAAACAGCCTAAATAGAATTTTTTTTATCTTCTGAGAGTATTAAACAAACGTCAATTGATTAAGTTTCTTGATGAAATAAACTTTTGAAGAAAGTAGAGAGTGAGAGTCTTGAGAGGGTCGAAGGAGGGAGAAGGGGATCGGAATTAATTACTTTGTTAGTTAAATTCTTTACTTTTTTTTCTCAAAGAGTTTAATTCATTAATCTTGAATTAAAAAATAATTTCATGTGATCTAAGAAGTCTAAACAGTTGATGCTACTTTTTTTTTTTTTTTTGAATGGAGATGAAATTTAATTTTCGAATGTTTAATTTACTACTTCTAGAAAGATTTTGAATTTAAAAAACAAAACTTAAAAGAAAAAATATAATGATATGGTAGCGGTAATGAATTTCATAATTTAATAATTTTTTTTTTTTTTTTTTTTTTTTTAAAAACATTCACACTTTTTCTCATTCACACTCACATTCACACAGTCTTTTCGGCAACTGAGGCCATTTAAGACTTTTTACGATAATCAGTATGTTTAATATATCAATTGGGGGGGTCCAGGCATTTTTATTTAAGTCATTTGGTATCCAAACGACGCTACCATCTACTCCAAGCCCCTTGGGCTATAATTTAATAATTAATCTTATAAATAGGGTCCGACCGAAACAAGATTTTCAGCCGAAACCGAAACCGAATATTCGGCCTCGATCTTAGTTTCGGTCGAAACCGTAACCGAAACCGAAACTTGTATTTCCTATACAAAATTATTCTTTTTTCTTTTTGAAATTTTTTTCCCTTCCCTTGAAAATCATTTTACCTTTTTTTAGGGAGACTAAATTTTTTTTTCAGCACCTTTTCCGCTTTTGCAAATCATTTGACCTTTTTTTTTGCATGCGAGTCTCATCCCATCTTTTCAGACTCAGGTTTCGGCCGGCCGAAAGGTTCGGCTACTTTTTGGCCGAAAAATTTCATAAAAAAGTTACGTAAAAAATAGGGTCCGACCGAAACAAGATTTTCAGCCGAAACCGAAACCGAAACCGAATATTCGGCCTCAACCTTAGTTTCGGCCGAAACCGTAACCCGAAACCGAAACTTGTATTTCCTATAAATTTTTTTTTTCATTTTACCTTTTTTTTTTTTTTTTTGAATTTTTTTTCCCTCCCGTGAAAATCATTTTACCTTTTTTTTAGGGAGACTAAAATTTTTCTCCCTCAAGTGCAAATTATTTGGCCTTTTTTTTTTTT
>JAKCPI010008001.1:0-63681 GCA_023213315.1 Euborellia annulipes
CGCACTGTAAGAGGTTATTTCTTGCCCTACGGTAACCTCCCCAGTTGTTGGTGTAGCAAATAGGCAGATTGGACTCTTACATTTTTATTAAAAATTCTATTTGAGTGTTTTACATGATTCTTCTAAGAAATCGTTATTCATCTACACAGCAATACACGGATTCATTCTTCACTATTTTAGTTTTGTACTATGTAATCGTGCTGCAACCGAATGAATTACGGTAAAAGTAATCTAGTTATGCTCTTCTTTGTATCATACAAAATAGCGAGTTTCTCTAAACTGTACCACTCTGTGCAAGAGCGGATACAAGGGGGAAGGGTAAAGGGGGTAATTACCCCCACCCACCCCCAACCCGAGATTTGAGAAAAAGTTTTTTTTTTTTAAAGAAGAAAGTCTTATTTTTAATATAAAATTTTAAAAATTTGATTTGTATATACCTATACTGGTAAACAAGTACAGAATGCACCTTTAAATTACTGAAAGTAAGACAAAAAATCTGGTGTGACTGGCGCACAGCACACAACTTTCTCTTACCTTCGGTAATCGAAAGTTGTTTTCTGTGCTTGTCACACCAGATTTATTGTGTGGACATTTATTTAGTTACCGATAGTACGGAACATTTATATTCAGATGTAAAATTTATAAGTATGGGAAAATATTTATATTTTGTTACCATGGCAACCATTTCTCCTATCTTTTCTATGGAGTACAAGAGTAAAGTGGTCTTCAGAAGATTTCAATGACAAAATGAGAATATAGATTTTAAAGAGTATCTAAAAAATAATTGATTTTTGAATTTTATTCAAAATCGTTGGTGCGAATTTTGAGAAAATCGAAAGAAAAAGTGCATCAGTAAAGTACTAATACTCTTTGTCTGATTTTGTTCAAAAGCTCCGTGTCACGTCCCAGGGGGGTGCCTAACTTGAATATAAAATTTCAACCTCCTAGCTCTTTTCGTTCTTGAGATAATTTGTTCATAGACGAGCCATTTTGCGGGACCCACTATTTTTTGACCCGGGGAACCTCAAAACGTGTATATCCATCAAAATCTCCAATACTTTCTCTCTATATGTAAGAAAAAGTAAAAAAAAAAAACCATACAAAGGGTTCTGAGATCTTTTTCTTTATCAAATCTATAATCTATAATTTTGTGAAATAAAAAAAAAAAGATCCTTGGGGCGCCAAGGCTTTGCATATTATTAAATGAACGCTTTTTATGTAGAAATTTGCAATTAATATTTAATTTAGATAGGAGAAGAGAAAGAAAGAGTGAAGTGAATTTCCTCAATTAATGAATGATTTCGGAATATGAAATCGGAGAGGCTCTCTTTGGTGCAGTACAATATGAGTGAGTGAGTAGAGTAAAGAGAGAGAGAGAGAGAGAGAGAGAGAGGAGGGGCAACATACAAGCCGCCTTGTGGCTCAGCCTTTCAGTCTCTGCGCAGCGCCGCAGCCTGTTCATACAAACACATGTGTATAAAATTGTTCCCTCTATTGTGACAAGACAGCAACAAAAATACAGGTGCGATCATCTATTATTATTCTTTCTTTTTCTCTCCTCTTTTGGTGGTGAAATTCTCTGACCGAATCGGTTTACCCCCCAACCAAACCATTTGTGGCTGCCAAAAGATCAGTGCAGGTCTTGTTCAGGAGTATCAAAACAAATAAATGTTTTATAATTTATTGCTTAGCGACTGGACTGGTACGGTAATTGACAGTTTCGGAGTTCTAATTGTCTCCATCCTCAGGCTGTAACATAGATTTAATTTCTCAACATGCCACAATCTCTTTATAAATACAATTTATAGTGTTGTCTAATAAAAAAATACAATTTTTTTTTTTTTTAAACTTTAATTTTTACTTTCTCTTACTTCTATTTATGTTAATATATATAAAGAGAAAGTATTGGATTCATGTCAAAAATTCGATGTCGAGATTTTGATGGATCTTCACGTTTTGAGGTCCCCTGAGTCCAAAAAATGGTTTTCGAGACATGGTCTGTCTGTCTATGTGTCTGTGCGTCTGTCTGTGTTCATTTTAAAGCATGAAGAAATTGAGCAAGGAAGTTGAAATTTTATATTTAAGTTATCCAACGATTTTGATTAAAATTCAAAAAAAATCAATTATTTTTTAGATGCTCTTTAAAATGTTTATTCTTATTTTGCCATTGAAATCTTCTGAAGGCCACTACTTTATAAACTATTGTTTATTTATATTTTGTTACCATGTCAACCATTTCTCCTATCTTTCCTATGAAGTACAAGAGTAAAGTGTGCTTCAAATAATTTCAAGGGCAAAATGGAATATACATTTTAAAGAATATCTAAAAAATAATTGATTTATGAATTTAAATAAAAAATTATTAAAGCTGATTTGGAGAAAATTGTAAAAAACTGAAAAAGTACATCAGTAAAGTACTAGTACTCTTTGGTTGATTTCGTTCAAAATCCTCGAGAGACGTGTGGCATGGACAGGGCCGGATCTGGCGGGGGGGGGGGGGTGCATGTGCCCCGGGCGGCAGATATCAGGGGGCAGCAAAATAGGAAAAGTGTTTCACAAAAACAAAATGAAATTAGCAGGTGCGGATTTAGGCACTTGCCACCTCTAGGCAGTGGCCTGAATCTTTTACCCCTCCCCTTCAACCAACCCAACACTAAGAAAAAACCTAACACGCCGCTGGACTTCTGATTACCTATATCTTTTCAACATCAAATAGCCAGCCTACTTTTCTATTTAAAAAAAAAAAGTTTATAAGTATGTAAAGCAGGTTTTTTTTTTTAAATTTGACGCTCCAGGCGCGTGCCTAGTTCGCCTCTGGAAATGAGTTATTAAGAAATGTTTGCAAAGAGGGCCTAGACCGGAAAAATCATAGGCACCCCAAAATTTTAGAGGTGATAAAATTTTAGACTCAAATTTAAAGAAAGATTAAAATTTTAAAATCAATTTGGCTTTGTTACAGTGAAGGCGCGGGAGAAGGAAAGGGGCGGCATATTATAATATAAGTAACGAAACTCGTATAAAAACAAGTTCAAATGAAATGATATTCGCCCGCAACAGGAAAAAAAATAGAGTGATTTGAGTTACGAGAGAAGGGGATAATTTACTTTTAAAAAAAAGGTAAAACGGAAAAATTTAGGTTAAAAAAAGATTTTATGAAAATTTGTCTTTGGGAGGGGCCCGGACCCTCCACATATTAATTATTTTTGACGATGTTATAGTCCCCCACCCCTGTCACAGTTAGTCACATACAAACAAACCCCCCTACAAATATTATCTCACAACATGGAACTCCCCCCCCCCTTTTCACTGTTGTGAAAATCATTCGATTTTTTTTTTTTTTTTTAGAATAGACCTACGAGTTTTATCCCATCTTTTCAAACTCAGTAATATGTGAACGGCCCCTTATTAAGTGAAGGGGGAGGCGGAAAATTAAATTTTGCCCCCCCCCCACGAATCTCCTAGTTCTGGCCCTGGGCATGGATACAAAGCCTTAGTATAAAATTTTAATATAGGGAAAGTGTTACCGGTTATTTAGGGTTAACCCATATGTTTGATATATCTCTTTAAATTTGTTCAATTTAATATGAAAAAATCTCAGAGCTCTTTCTATTAAAATAACAAAATATTGACTTAAAATTCTCTTGAAAAAGGGTTATAGGTTTTCTCGTTAAACGATTAAAATGCCTGTCTAAATGTTTTCTGAAAATTACCATAAAAAGAGAGGATTTTCTATTTCTTTTCACATTAAATTGAACGAATTTAAAGAGAAATATCAAAAATATGGGTTAAAACACTAAATAACTCTAAAACGATAAATTTCTCGATACTTAAACTTTACATCCATGCCTCTTGCGTCTCGAGGATTTTGAACAAAATCGGCCAAAAAGTACTAGTACTTTACTGATGCACTTTTACAGTTTTTTTTTCGATTTTCTCAAAATTCCCTCCAACAATTTTGTTGAAAATTCAAAAATCAATTATTTTTTAGATGCTCTTTAAAATATATATTCTCATTTTGCCATTGAAATCTTCTGAAGACCACTTTACTCTTGTTCTACATAGAAAAGATAGGAGAAATGGTTGCCATGGTAACAAAATATAAATATTTTCCCATACTTATAAATTTCACATCTTGAATTCAAATATACCGTACTGTTGGAAACTAAATATCCTCGACACAAAAAAATCTCCTGTGACAAGCACAACTTTCGATTACCGAAGGTAAGAGTAAGTTGTGTGCTGTGCGACCAGTCACATCAGATTTTTTTTTAATAGAAAGAATTTAATATCAAAATTTCATAATAGAAAAAAAGATAATATTAAGAAGTGATCACAATAGACAGAGAGTACTGATAAGTTAGAATTCAGAAAAAAGGAAATCCTTTTATGATATCCCCACTCTCTCTTAACAAACAAAGAAGTATAAGATATCGAAATAAAGAAATTCTTGGTGTGTGTCAACAAAAAGTTGCGATCTATCGCAGTCAATTATTTTTTGGTCAAAGTGAAGGAATGCGAATAAATCTGATCCTATTGGGTTTGAATTGGAATACAGGTACAAGTCCTCGGATAAAATCCTTAAACAAATTATTTAATTACTAGCCGGCGCGGCGCGCACGCCTTCGCTCCCCGGGGAACAGCTCGGGCCTGCGGCGGTCCTTAATCCAAATGGTTTAAATAAAATCATCGGACTGCCTGGGGTCCGAACCCGAGACTTTTGGTGTACGAGGTTAGCACGCTAGCCCCTACACCAAGCTCCGAGGGCGCCTTTTCTTCTTAAGGTTGTTCGGACATTAAAGCACTTTAACTGATTAAAAGCTAATTTTTTAATATGTTATTAATCACTATCAAATACGTATAAAATAAAATTTTGAAGCAGATCTGACACAGGGTTATCGTGTAATTAATTTTTAAAAAATTGAAATTTAACATGTAGCCTATGGGGAATAACGACGAAACCCATACATATCGAATTATATAGGCATCTGTTCATCTGATACAAAAACAAAAAAACTTACATTTTATTAATTCACTTCCGAGGAATATGTTAAAAATAAAATCAAAAGTTTCTGCCGACCGCTTTTAAAGATATTTTAACAAGAAAGTCAAAAAATTCTCCAAAATGACAGTCGCCAATATTTAAAAATAAGGAAGATTTGGAGAGTGAGACCAGTCCGGCAACGTCGCATAACATAATTGTCTTTTGTCGATGTCAGTTACATTATTTTTTTTCAATTTTACGATATTTTTTCTCGCAAATCGTCCATTGTGTTTAAACTGATTTGCATTAAACATTGTAATATATTAAATAAAATAAAATTTAAGGCGTATAAGATTTAAAATAGATAGTTGATGAATGATGCAATGTTGCCAGTTCTATATTACGTGAAAAACTGCTCAAGTCGAAAGTCATTCATTTATTATTTTTGGTAATTAAATTATTAACTTAATCCAATTATAAACTATGATAGGTCACGACTAAATTATAATAAGGAATTTTGGCATTCAAATTTTTAATTTTAATTTAAAAAAAATTTAGATTCTATTATGACTTACGATGTACTATCCGAACAACCTTAATTATGAAAAGAAAATTATTATTATCCCATTCCAAACCAGTGCCTGCTTGAGGATTTGTTTACATTCATGGAATACACAAATGGAAAGAATACAGAAATATTTCTCTATACATTTCCTATGGGAGAAATCGTAACTTTAAGAATTAATAACTCAAAAAGTTATCGAGATGAAAATAATTTTCCTGTAATCCCTAGAAGATCCTCTTTAACCATAAAAAATTTCATTTCAAAATTCCACCTAGAAGTTGCCTAAATAGAGCGTGATAGACAGACAGACGGACATTAGTGAATTATATATATATAGATATAGATATCGGAAATTAAATAGGCCCTATATGTCGGCACAAAAAATCTGGTGTGACAACAACACGAATTTCAATTTTCGAGAGAAAGTTAATTAAAGTTCTTGTCACACCAGATTTTTTCGGTTACTCTACCCGATCCCACCAATACACATTTTTTCAATGTCTTTGATTCATGGACCAATCTTTCCGAGTTTACAGTAGGCTATAAAAAATAAGATGGTTTGATAATATGATAGAAAGTAAATGATTAAAGATTGAGCCAATGGGCATTGCACTCAGATGCTGAAAGCGTATATAATATCTAGCTTGCTTTTAAATAATATTTGTTATTTATTAAAAAATAAAAATAAAAATGTATTCTTTTTGTTCTTTGCATATGACGAATCGTTAGCCAGAAGCCAGGCTGCTTGCTTATCATATCAAATCATGTCCGGTTGCTATCTCTAGTTTCATTTGCCCAACCACCAGTTTATTTTATGCAATTTTATTAAATCAAATGTGAATTTCATTTGTCGTTATTATAAATTAAATTAAATATCTACGCTGCATGTTCTGTACTGCACGCCCTTGTCGCTTTTTTTTACTTTTTACTTTCTCTTACCTAGGTATATATGTAATATATATATAGAGAGAAAGTATTGGATTCATGTCAAAAATTCGATGTCGAGATTTTGATGGATCTTCACGTTTTGAGGTCCCCTGAATCCAAAAAAGTGGTTTTTGCGACATGGTCTGTCTGTGGGTGTGTGTGTGTGTCTGTGTGTTTGTGAACAAAATATAAAAGAGCTAGGAGGTTGAAATTTTATATTTAAGTTAAACACCCCCATGGGACGTGACACGAAGCTTTTGAACAAAATCGACCAAAAAGTACTAGTACTTTACTGATGCACTTTTTCAGTTTTTTTCGATTTTCTCAAAAATTGATCCAACGATTTTTTTTAAAATTCAAAAATCAATTATTTTTTAGTTGCTCTTTAAAATGTATATTCTCATTTTGTGATTGAAATCTTCTGAAGACCACTTTACTCTTGTATTTCATAGGGAAGATAGGAGAAATGGTTGCCATGGTAACAAAATATAAATATTTTCCCACACATATAAATTTTACATCTTGAATTCAAATGTACCCTACTGTCGGGAACTAAATACATGTCGACACAAAAAATCTGGTGTGACAAACACAGTACACAACTTTCGATTACCGAAGGTAAGAGAAAGTTGTGTGCTGTGCGCCAGTCACACCAGATTTTTTAAAATCTATTTGACAAAATGCTGCCCATCACCATTTTGTACATAATAATTAATGATGATGGAGTCATGAAAAAAACAAGACGAATGCAGCCAAATATTCTTTTATTTAAATTCTCGCCCTCACGGCTGACGTTTCGGCCCGAGGTCTAGGCCATCTTCAGAGCCGGCTGGCAATAATCAAAAAGTGTGGAAATTTGCAAGAGCGACCACATGCTGAATGTTGGCCTAGACCACGGGCCGAAACGTCAGCCGTGAGGGCGAGAATTTAAATAAAAGAATGCAGGTCTTGTTTTTTTCATGACTCCATCATCATTAAGCCTACAGCCACAGATCTTTATCGATTGCATAATAATTAATTATTAATCCAATTTTTGAGAACTTCTATGCTTATTGGAGGATTGAGGCGAACTGCCTGGGTTCCATCCTGCTCTTCTATCTCTGAAAATCACACGAGAAAATTCTCCTGTTTTTAAAATGATCCTCAGAGTCTGGCATGAGGGAGACCGGCCTGAATGAACATCTCATTATCATTTCATAAATATTTATATTTATTAGTATAATAGGCGGATGCGAGATGTTGTGCTTATTGGGCCGGCGCCCTAGGATAAGGGTAAAGGCTAGTCCACCCGTGGAGGTCCTGGTTCGACTCCAGGGGGTGCAATTTTGCCCAATCTTAAGAAGAAACATATCTCGCAAACTTGCTATCTTAAACGATATATTGACTGGCTAATGAACAGTCTATTTGAGCATTGAATGACAAAATTCCATCTTTTTACTTTCTCTTACCTCTATATATATATGGTAATATATAAAGTGAGAAAGTATTGGATTCATATCAAAAATTCGATGTCGAGATTTTGATGGATATACACGTTTTGAGGTCCCCTGAATCCAAAAAAGTGGTTTTCCCGACATGGTCTGTTTGTAAGTGAGTCTGTCTGTGAGTGTGTGTCTGTCTGTCTGTCTGTGAACAAAATAACTCAAGAACGAAAAGAGCTAGGAGGTTGAAATTTTATATTTAAGTCAGTGGCGTAGTGAGCTTAACTCGCGCCCGGGGCACAACAACTTTTTAGCGCCCCCCCCCCCCATTCGAAAACCATATAATATTATATGTAAAATATACAAAATTATTATATTACACTAGCACTAAATTTAAAATCTATTTTCCAGAAATCAATTATAATAAAAATAAAAATTATCCAGCAATTTTGTGTTTTGCAGACCATTTGGCGCCCCTTTGTAAGTAGCGCCCGGGGCATGATGACCCCCCTTGCTCCCCCCTCGCTACGCCACTGATTTAAGTTAGGCAGTGTCACGAAGCTTTTGAACAAAATCAGTCAAAGAGTACTAGTACTTTTTGAAAATCGAATGTACCGTACTGTCGGAAACTAAATAAATGTCGAACAAAAAATCTAGTGTGACAAGCACAGAACATAACTTTCGATTACGAATTGATATGCTGATGATATGGCAAAAATAATAAACGTTAGGCAACAACAATAAAAGTAAACAAATATTTTATTGTATTCCTTGAGAATGACGTATGAGATGGCAAAGAATATACCTGGTAAGGTAATGGCACCTATAGATGACAGGGCACCTATGGAGGACACTTTTATATTTAAACTAAAAAAATAAGCAAATCTTAAAACTTGCGCGGGATTCAACTTCATAGAGTGATAGCTTCGTTTTTCAGCTACCAGAAATATCCAAAGACTTTAGAATTGGTCTACAGATGATCGTTCAATTACTTTAAGAAACAGATCGAAGCGTTGCAAAGTGATTTTGTTATGGAAACCTAAAGAAAATCTTAACCTAAGAAGATTTTTAAATTAAGGTTTTATTTTTTGATTTTCTAATTTATCAAGAGTTTTATAACTTTGATAGAAAATAGACTTAATATACCCTGAAATTACTACAACCTAAACACGTTATTTTTAAAAACACGTTTATTAACAACCGTGTCATCTATAGGAACCCAGAAAATACGTTTTTCCTATAGATGACAGGAATGACATCTATAGATTTTATACAGATTTTGTCCACTATATTGATAGTTGTTAAGAGGAGATAATTTTATTTGAAGTGAAGAGATTATTCTCAGTGTGAAAACCTCAAAAGATTGGCAAATATACCAAGACAAGAAGGAAAATGAAGAGGCTAAACATAAGCGATGAAAAAAAACGGTTGCCATGGTAACAAAATATAAATAAACAGCTAGATGAAAAATTAAAAAATCTGGAGAATTTTTATTTGAAACCTGTTTTTTTTTTTTATTGTAACTAAATTTAAAGCAGTCACAGGGTGTTAAAGACAACAAATTTACAATGTAAATAACAAAGTTGAAAAGAAAAGAGAGCAAGTGAAGGTAAAAAAGTAGATGTCATCTTTGGGTTCTCAAATTGTCATCATTAGGTTCCTTCAAAATTTTTGGTGTCATCTATAGGTGCCTTTTTAGTATTTTGAAAAAAATTAATATTTCTTATTAAACTCATATAAAAGTTTCAAACGTAGTATCCTGATAATAAAAGGTGAAATAGGGATCATAATAACCAAATGGTTTTTGTTGTGAGATTTGTCCCTTCAATTTTATAAAAGAAAAATGGTAAAAAAATTCTTTAAAGTGTCATCTATTGGTGCCATTATCGGTTAATCTTTACTATAAAGTTCGCTCCCACCAGAGAGCGCTGGCTTACAATTGACTAGTTCTTTTTAGCTCCTCGTTCATGATTCTTTCGTTCTTTTCTTTAATATGCATGTTTTTTTTAAATATTCTTGATGAACATTTTTTAATCTAAAAGAGAACCGACCTTAATTACCGAAGGTCTCGAGCCGCCCCCGGCGGCTCTCGGACAAGGGATCCCTGCAAGTTCTTTAAAATATTCTTGATGAACAATTAGGTCGGGACCCCTGAAGTTGTTTTGTCACTAGTGTCGACTTCGGTTCGGTTCGGCTCGTCTCAGTTCGGTTCGAAACCATCCAGTTAGAAGCTATTCGGTAGCCCTTAAAAATAAATTTTCGGTCCCTTCGGGCCCGAAAATTTTTTTTTAAAAGCTACCGAATCGCTTCTAACTGGATGGTTTTGAACCGAACTGAGCCGAGCCGAACCGACCCGAAGCCGAGAATTCCCTAGTTGTTTTGAATTTTTTTCTAAAAATAAAAGAACCGAACTTAAAACCGAAGGTCTCGAGCCGCCTCCGGCGGCTCTCGGACAAGGGATCCCTGCAAGTTCTTTAAAATATTCTGGATGAATACTTTTTAATCTAAAACAGAACCGACCTTAATTAACCGAAGGTCTCGAGCCGCCTCCGGCGGCTCTCGGACAAGGGATCCCTACAAGTTTTTTAAAATATTATTGCTACCAAATCACTTTATTATCTAAAGGAAAACCTAACTGCACCGGACCGAAACAATTAATTCAGGACCCCTGCAAGTTGTTTAAAAAAAAGTAGATCCTTACCTTAAGACTGACTCTCCTCGGCGTGATCCTTCTCTGATGGCGGGTATAAACAATTTTTTTTCCAAGGCATATTGTGTTGAATATTCTTATGTTTATTTTTATTTTTTTTTGTTTTTTGTTTATTTTTGTCTCAGGAATATGTTATATGTTGAATATTATCATGACGATTTTAAAATTAAATTTAAAGAACGAATCACAAAGTGGGAGAACGAAAGAATCGTGAGTAAAGCCCGCCAGCGCTCTCTGGTGGGAGCGAACTTTATAGTAAAGATTAGCCCCATTATCTTATATATATATTTTTTTATTGGTTTAAGGTCTTTTTCGGAAGAACATATATATCTTACAAATATTGGTAAAAAAAATGCTCAACCCTCTTTGTTTAGATCCATAAACAAACTTCTTCTGCCCATTTCATACAAACAATTATAAAAAAAAAAAACAGCTTACGTTCGGTAATCGAAAGTTATGTTCTGTGCTTGTCACTCCAGACTTTTTACTTTCTCTTACCTATGTATATATGTAATATATATATAGAGAGAAAGTATTGGTTTCATGTCAAAAATTCGATGTCGAGATTTTGATGGATCTTCACGTTTTGAGGTCCCCTGAATCCAAAAAAGTGGTTTTCGCGACATGGTCTGTCTGTCTGTGTGTCTGTGTGTGTCTGTGTGTGTTCAATTTTAAGCATGAAGGAATTGAGCTATGAGGCTGAAATTTTATATTTAAGTTAAACACCCCCCGGGACCGACAAAATAAGCTTTTAATCAAAATCGGCCAAAAAGTACTAGTACTTTACTGATGTACTTTTTCAGTTTTTTTCGATTTTCTCAAAATTCGCTCTAACGATTTTGATTAAAATTCAAAAATCAATTATTTTTTAGATGCTCTTTCAAATGTATATTCTCGTTTTGCCCTCAAAATTGTTTGAAGCACACTTTACTCTTGTGCTTCATAGGAAAGATAGGAGAAATAAATGGTTGCCATGGTAACCGAATTTAAATCTTTTTCTTTTTATTAGATTAAAAATCAATTATTATTTAAACGCCCATTTTTTTTCGGAGAAAACATATCTCTCTCTCTCACAAAACTATCTTCTCTCTTTCTACGCGTTTTAAATTTTTCTACCTTATCTTCGCATAGGAACAATGTTAATTTCCTATAGGGATTTGTATGTTAATTTCGATTCAAAAGGGGGTCCCCTTTAGAACTTTTTACGCATTTAAAATTTTTTTTTCCAATTCTTATGAAATTTTGTATTTATTTACGATTCTATATTGTGTATAAAATGTCCAAATATGAGATTAAAATTTTGAAAAATAACCATAGTTTATTTCAAGCAATCAACATTTAAAATGCAAGTTTGAAACTAAGGTGCTATGGGAAACTAAATATATCTCGACACAAAAAATCTGGTGTGACCAGCACGGTGCACAACTTTCTCTTTCCGAAGGGTAAGAGAAAGTTATGTGCTGTGCGCCAGTCACACCAGATTTTTTTCTATAAATTTGAAAAAAAAAAAAAAAAAAAAATTTAATTATTATGTAATTGTATTTTATTGGCACGTAATTTATATACGTATATAAATAAATAAAAGTGTGATGCACTGAACCGTAATTCCATTACTTCATGGTTAATAGTAGAGAAATTGACACACAGAAAATTTTTTACTTAACTTTATTCTAAATGATTTGTTTTATTTATTTATTTATTATTTTTTTTTTTAAGATAAGTCTTTGAAATTTAGGAAATATAAAAAGGGAATGTGTATGAATTCGTTCATTCATTGGCGAGGTCATTTTGGATTCGCTTGGCTGGCTGCACACCGCTGTGATCTACATAGCCAAACATATAATAAACATGCTCTGGAAATATTCAACACACTTGTTATTATTATTTTTTTTTTTATTTCACTCTTTTTTATTTAATTATTAAAATAAAACTGATATGGCCACCATAAAACAGACAATCTCCACCTGTCTTTTAGGACGTGAAAAGCATATTTAGTATGAAATTTCACACAATTTGAGCTTCTAAAAAAATAAAAATGAAGGATTCCTTCAAACTCTTAAAATGTAGATAATTATCACAAAATTTAAGCAAAAGAAGGCCGTCTCGGGTTCCGCGATTTACGGTAAATGCCAACTAAAAATAAAAATGATGAAGATAGGGGCAGCCTGGTGGATATTATAGAAAAGGGTGAATAAATAGATCCAGAGCTAGTATTCAGGCAAATTTATTCGGATTATATCCCTCCGCTATAGGCCAACGTTTCGGAGCTCAAACGGCTCCTTCTTCAGGACCATGCGGTGTCAAGAAAATAATTCGCCCTCAATTTTGTCATACATGAACGATGTGGTTAGTTTCGCTACTCGACATGTGTTCAAAGGCAATGGTGCCGAACGAAGAATGGTCCTATAGCGGAGGGATATAATCCGAATAAATTTGCCTGAATACTAGCTCTGGATCTATTTATTCACCCTTTTCAATAAAAATAAAAATATTAAATTTAGTGAATAATTGGTGAAATGGGTGTTGGAGATATGTTCAAGGGCAGATCTTTGATTTTATTGAGGATCTCTCGACGTTTCGGGATCACATTGACTCCTTCAGGACCTTGAATAATCCAGTGTTTTGTGTGCTCTATATAAAGATATGAGTTTGTAGTAAGGAAGAAAGAAAAGAGCGATTGCAGCTAGAATTGGAAAAAAAATTTTTAAATACGTAAAAAGATCCCCCTTTTGAATCGAAATTAATACAAATCCCTATAGGAAATTAACATTGTTCCTATGGATGGAAAAGCCGGAAAGGGAATTTAAAAAGAGTAGAGAGAGACGTTTGCAAGTGAGAGAGAGATAGTCACTTAAAGGAGCTGGTTTCTGTCCAACGTCTAGGTAACTAACAATGAGTGACGTCATCCATTGTTCTCGGAAACAATTAGACAGAAAAAAAAGATTAAATTCTGTTACCATGCCAACCATCTCTCCTATCTTTCCTATGAAGAACAAGTGTAAAGTGGTCTTCAGAAGATTTCAACGGCGAAATGAGAATATAAATTTTAAAGAGCATCTAAAAAATAGTTGATTTATGAATTAAAAAAAAAACAAAAAAATCGTCGGAGCGGATTTTGAGAAAATCGAAAAAAACTTAACAAGTTCATCAGTAAAGTAATAGTTCTTTTAGTCCGATTTTGTTTAAAAGCTTATTTACACGAGTTCGAGGGGTGCCTAACATGAATATAAAATTTCAACCACCTAGCTCATTTCCTTCATGGTCAAAACACACCCATCCACCCACAGACAGATCATCCTAGTCGCGAAAACCACTTTTTTGGGCTCAGGGAACCTCAAAACATGTAAATCCATCAAAATCTCAACATCGAATTTTTGACATAATTGTAATACTTTCTCTATATATTTCATATATGGAGCCTGTTACGCATTAGTGTGTCAAGCGCCACCTACCGAGTTTTGAGAAAATTAACATTAAAGTTTTTTGTTTTCATTGGATTCTATATAATTTTTTTTGTCAATTGTGCAAGTAACATTAAATATAAATTTTTTTAGGACATATTTCATAAAAAATACTATTAATTATAGCATTTGAAACAATATTCCGTGCTTAACTCAATTTTGAATTTTTTTTTGGCGCTTGACACACTAATGCATAACAGGGTCCATACAGGGCACGAGAAAGTAAAAATATATATTTGTTTCTAATATATAAAAAATTTTCAGGAGACTAGAGGAGCATTGCCCATGAATGTACACTTGCCCTCTCTCCCCTCCCTCTAATTCCGACGAATATACCCAATCATCATCTGAGTATAATAATATTTAAAATTCAACTATTCCACATGATTTGTTGAATTATGATTCACTTCCTCTCATTTTAAATGTCTTAAAATGATAAAGGGCCATAAGTAAGACACTGATCCGGAAGAACGGATCATATCTTTAATAAGGATATTCAACTCTGATTATTTTCTCTTATTGGAGTTATATTATTCTATAAAGGCTAATCGGAGATACGCATTTAGAGTTGCGACACAACGCGTGTTCAATTACCGCTTGCCCGAAAAAAAATTATCAAACATTACTAATTATAACGAAAGATCTGATCTACCCTTTGGATAGGCTTCCCGATTCCCCTTTAGTTTCTGCATCTACAGTCTAGTTTGTCTTGTATCCGCCAACTCGACTAAACTATCGGCTGATAAAAATTCGGTAGTGTATGCAGACCTTAAATATTTTTAAAAATGTAAAATTTTTTATGGGATGGTTTATACCTTGAGGTTTTGGAATAAAGACTATTATTAAACTTTTTTTTTTAATTCCTCTTTTCGGCTGCAGAGGCCATAGGGGTTTTAATTTACATAATAGGGTATATAATATCGACGGTTACCGGGAGACGTTTCACACGCTGATTCCTCGGCGGCGCCAACCCGAAATTTCGCCGCGCATGGTATCACTTAACCGCATCGACTGTGGTGACTTTTAATAAACTTGACGAATTGATATGCTGATGATATGGCAAAAATAATAAAGGTTAAGCAACAACAATAAAAGTAAACAAATATTTTATTATATTCTTTGAGAATGACGTATGAGATGGCAAAGAAGATATTTATATTTTTTTAATTTTTTTAAGGTCTTTTTCGTCATCGGAGACCCCGTGCCTATTTATTTCAATTGGTTGGTATCCAATTCAATTGAAATACATTTCTCGCCTGGGACAGGGTGCCAACCCTTGATCTTTGGCACCAAGAAGCTAATAAGAATAGATATATCTCACAAATATTGGTAAAACAAATTCTCAACCCTCATTGTTTAGATCCAAAAACAAACTTCTTCTGCCCATTTCATACAATTAAACATTTTAAAATTATAAAAAAACAGCTTTTTCAATTAATTAAAACTACCAATCAATATTATTGGCATAAAAGGACTTCAATTGTTTGGTAGTTAATTAAATTTAAATAAACTTTTGTCACTAAACTTCACTCTTGGCAGAAGAAGCGAGAACTCGACCACTTGGCTCAGAGGCGAGATGATTGCTTTAAATACTTCTCTTTGATTCTGAGTAATTAATGTTCGAATCTCTTTGCTTTTAATTGTTTGCTATTTATTCACTTTCTAACCTATTTATTTGAATATAATTTATAATTATTACGCGCTTTTTAAATTAAAATCTTTCTGAAATTTGAGAATTACATTTTCATAAATAATTTTTTTATTTTTATTAATATTCAATTTTGAATTAAAGACAAAATTTGAGTCAAAATTAAATGACAAAGTTCATTGGTGTTTATAAATTCTCTCGTCCCTTGCTCTTTTGAATTGAACTCATAGATGAAGAAGACATATATTATGACAAAATAGATATATTAGCTCTATAATTTTAATCTAACTTCCTGCCACGAACTTCCGCTGTTACAGATTAGAGCCTGGAACATTTCTGCCTGGGACAAAGAGAAAAAAATCATGGAACTCTCGCTTTAGATTAATCATTAATATGAAAGGTAGGTACAGTTGAGATACAATATTAAATCCCACCTTTGCCCTGGACCTTGAAATGGAATTGCAATTCGTGAAACTTTAATAAAATTAAATTTTTTATTATAATTTCACTCTACTTTCAGATTATTTCCCCCCCCCTCCCCCTCCCGTGGTCGAGAGGCTAGAGGTGTTGACAAATGTCAAATATTAAAGCCACGGGGCGTGTCTTCAGATCCCAGGTTTTGATACAAAATAGTAGAAATAAAGTATTGGTGCTGGGTAGGCAGCCAGGATTAGAAATAAAACACAAAATTTTATCTCATTCTGCTCGTCGACGTTTCGGATGGCAATAGCCCCTTCCTCAGGAATAAGCACGTCGTATTGTTACAATTTATTTTAGTTATATAACACCTGCTTAGTCCTGAGGAAGGGGGCGATTAGCACTAGAAACGTCAACGAGCAGAATGAGATAAAATTTTGTTTTTTATTTCTAATCCTGGCTGCCTACCCAGCACCAATTCTATACACAGTCTCCAGCCAAAGAAAATATTATCTTCAGTAGAAATAAATGTTTCTGGACCCCCTAATATATATCGTCATTAATATTATAATTATGTTAACAAGATGAATAGCCAAATCAATATGTAGTAGGATAAATAAAACCCCAAACAGCTCTGTTTATTTCTTTATTATATTCGAACACACAGCGACGTTTCGGTCGACTATGCGGCTAGGGTTCGGTCAACAGAAAACCCTCTTTTGTTTTTTTTTGATAGGCATTTCATAAAATTTTTAACGACCTATCATTCTCATTCATCGTCCAGTCAAAGTCAATATATGTCAATATCATTTTATATTGGCTTTGACTGGACGCTGAATGAGATATACCTGATAGGTCTTTAAAAATTTTATGAAATGCCTATCAAAAAACATAAGAGCGTTTTCTGTTGCCTAGTCGACCGAAACGTCGCTGAGGGTTCGAATATAATAAAGAAATAAACATAGCTGCTTGGCCTTTTATTTATCCTTCTACATTATGAGTATCATTAAAGTCGATATGGCCTAAGATGCACAAAAGACTTAAAAAAAAAAAGATAATATGATATGCACAAAAAACAACAATATATTTTAAAAGGCCGAAATATGCACCCATAATATCTTGATGGCTTATATACGTAGCTTTAAACAGACTCAAGAAAAAGCCAATAAATTTATTTTAAAGATGATTACTCTGAATAATCAAATTAAACGTTCACAACTGCAAGTGAGCATTGAATTGTCGAATATTGTCGAAAAAACTCATGTTTATCGGTAATATAACAAAATATTTATAATGCATATAGGAGACGTAGCAGTCAAAGAAATCAAATAAAAAACTTTGATTTAATTAATTAATTATCGACGTTTCGGTCGCTAATCACGACCTTCATCGGTACGATTAATATTTATGGTCAATTCCACATGACCGAAACTCTATGTTTCAAGAAGTCATCAACCAAATAAAAATTTCCGATTGTATTAAATTATTATATAACCAATTCGAAAACCTATGGGGGAGGGAGGGGGTACAAATGTGACAGACGCGACAACAAAAACTAATTAATAATATTTAATGGCTCGAAATATATGTAAATAGGATATGGAAATGCAGGCAGCCAAAATGAAAAACACTCTCGATACTCTGTGAACGTTCAGACGTTTCGGGTAAAATTTATTCACCCATCCTCAGTGAACACTAAAAATATAATACATATATAGCGTATTGATTTCAAAATAAAGATGACAATTTTAGTTTATACCAAGACTTACGTTCTAATGAGAGAGAGTTAAGTCTGTATAATGATACATAGATGACATTATTTATTCTATGTATTCTATTTAGATGGTATGATGATATATACAGGTTTTAAAATTTCTTATAATATTTAAAAACGTTGTTTTTATAGTTGAAGATACAATCAAATAATGAGGGAAGTCAAATAATTTCCTCTTAATATATAAATTTACTAGCCGCGCCGCCCGCCTTCGGCGGGCTTCGCGTCTAGCCAGGGGGGCTACGCCCCCCTGGACCCCCCAGCCGCTGGCTCGGGCCCGCCTGCGGCGGACCCTCGCCTTTCTTAAATATGAGAAACCGCCTGGCGTCTAGACAGGGGGCTATGCCCCCTGGACCCCCCACCAGCTGGCTCGGGCCCGCCTGCGGCGGACCCTCGCCTTTCTTAAATATGAAAAACCGCCTGGCGTCTAGAGGCAGGGGGGCTACGCCCCCTGGACCCCCCACCAGCTGGCTCGGGCCCGCCTGCGGCGGACCCTCGCCTTTCTTAAATATGAAAAACCGCCTGGCGTCTAGACAGGGGGGCTACGCCCCCTGGACCCCCCCAGCCGCTGGCTCGGGCCCGCCTGCGGCGGACCCTCGCCTTTTCTTAATTATAAAAAGAAAATTATTATTACTACGTATTCCAATCCAGTGCCAGCTTGAGGATTTGTTTACCTTCATAGAATACACAACTGCAAAGAATACATTAATTTTTCTCTATACATTTCCTATGGGAGAAATCGTAACTTTATCAATTAATAACTCAAAAAGTTATAGGAATTTCGGGACCCGAGTATTTTTCCGGGACTCTCCATAACGTCCTTTATAAGACTGCAAAATTTCGTTTCAAAATTCCAACGGGAAGTTGGTCAAACAGAGCGTGACAGACGGACAGACGGACAGACGGAGACGGACGGACGGACACACCGCAATTATTATATATAGATATTTGTATTAGTTTCTATTTTTATGAAGATTATCTTTTAATAACAGATTGGAATATTTAATTTTAACTAAGTCAAGTGAATAAAATTTAACATTTTTAAATGAATTTTATAAAAACTCTATTGATAATTTTAATTTTTGTGGGCCGAAAGCAATTATTTATTACTTATTCGCCTGGATAAAATTAAATTTATTATAACGAGAAAATTTTTTTATGTGAAAACAACATTTCGGTTTTTAAATGTACTATGGTCACATTCTAACTAAAAACTAATTATTTTTTTATTTTTTCTATTTTTGTAGATGCTTTCTGAAGACGTTCCAGTAACTAGTCAAAATGTATCATCATCAGAGGGGGAGACACAAAATGAACCAACAACATACACCACATATGAGGAGATTAAATTCGAAGAGAACAACAACAACAACAACAACAACAAACAAGAAGAAGAGGTAGCAAAACAATCAGAAAATGAAAATCCGATGGACAAATCGACCAGCAAAAAGGAGCAGCAATTCACTGCTGAGCCATCAGTCAAAATGGCAGGATACCTTGAAAAGCGAGGCAAGATGGTACATAGTTTCATAATAAGAACCGTTAATTAATTAATTTAAGAAAATCAATTCAAATTTCTAAAAAAAAAAAAAAATTATTATTATTAATAATTAAATTAGAAAATGAAAGTGATGTTTACATATGTTTGGTTTAGAAAGAGAGAATATTCCCTCATTATATAGAAAACTTTTATTTATTAGTGCATATAAATACATCAAGCATTGAAGAGTTTTCTAATTTTTAATATTTAATTTATATTAATTATATGAAATAATGGCCCGGGCCCGCCTTCAATTAAAGCACGGGGTGGCCAACATTATTCCCGCCAGATTCAACACTGAAACAAATATCGCGCTAGTAAATTAAATATTACTTTCTCTTACTCTATATATGAAATATAGAGAGAGAAAATATTCGATTCATGTCAAAAATTCGATGTCGAGATTTTGACGGATATACACGTTTTAATGTCCCCTGAATCCAAAAAAGTGTTTTTCGCGACATGGTCTGTCTGTGTGTGTGTCTTTGAAGCAAAATATCTCAGGAACTAAAAGAGCTACGAGATTGAAATTTTATATTTAAGTTAGGCACCCTCCCAAGAGATGAAAATAAGCTTTTGAACAAAATCAACCAAAAAGTACTAGTACTTTACTAATGTACTTTTTCAGTTTTTTTCGATTTTCTCAAAATTCGCTAAAACGATTTTGTTTAAAATTCAAAAATCAATTATTTTTTAGATGCTCTTCAAAATGTATATTCTCATTTTGCCATTGAAATCTTTTAAAGACCACTTTACTCTTGTACTTTATAGGAAAGATAGGAGAAATGGTTGCCATGGTAACAAAATATAAATATTTTTACATCTTGAATTCTAATATATCGGCGAAAACTAAATATATGTCGACCCGAAAAATCTGGTGTGACAAGTATAGAACACAACTTTCGATTACCGAAGGTAAGAGAAAGTTGTGTGCTGTGCGACCAGTCACACCAGATTTTTAAATTTGTAATTAATTATAGTCTGCAGAAGAATTTTTCAGGCAACCTATTCACTATATATTATTTAACATATTAAATTCCATGTAAAATACTTTTTATTCATTAACAACGTGAAATCTTTGAATTTATTTCCTGCATTCGAAGAGTTTCGACTTAAATTCTTCTAGATGGTAGCACCAATCAATAACGCCTAGGATGATAGATTTTCTTCATTAACAAAACTGTTATGTGAATGCCTATTTCTTAGGCGTTGACTTTCATACCTACACACTAGATAGCAGCACAAATTATTTTATGTGATTTTGTTTTGCGTAAAATCCTCTAGATGACAGCACTAATCAAAAACGCTTATCAAGGCTAATTTCTTCTAACAAAGTGTCATATGGACCCTGTTATGCATTAGTGTGTCAAGCGCCAAAAAAAATTAAAAATTGAGCTAAGCACGGAATATTGTTTCAAATAGTATTTTTTATGAAATATGTCCTAAAAAAATTTATATTTAATGCTACTTGCACAATTGACAAAAAAAAATTATATAAGGACCCTGTTATGCATTAGTGTGTCAAGCGCCAGCTACCGAGTTTTGAGAAAATTAACAAAAAAGTTTTTTGTTTTCATTGGATTATATATAATTTTTTTTTTTTGCCAATTGTGCAAGAAACATTAAATATAAATTTTTTTAGGACATATTTCATAATAATTATATTAATTATGGCATTTGAAACAATATTCCGTGCTTAACTCAATTTTTAATTTTTTTTGGCGCTTGACACACTAATGCATAATAGGGACCAAATAATCTAATCAAAACAAAAAACTTTATTGTTAATTTTCTCAAATCTCGGTAGCTGGCGCTTGACACACTAATGCGTAACAGGGTCCATATAACAAAAAACGACGTAGATTGAAAAAAAAATAGAAAAAATAGAAAAAAGGTTGGCAATGAATAAAGTAAAAAAAAAAAACAATGGTGAAAAAAGAAATAAAAATGTATTTATCCTTCCCTCCGCTCTGAGAAAAAAATGTTCCGACCAGTGGCGTAGTGAGCTTAACTCGCGCCCGGGGCACAATACCTTTTAGCGCCCCCCCCCCCCCATTCGAAAACCATATAACATTATACAGGGGCGTACATATAAATTTTTTTCGGGGGGGGGGCCCGAACTCAAAAATGTTCCTGCCTGCGGAAAATTTTTTGCCCTGCTGTTAAAATCATTTTACCTTTTTTTTTTTAGGAAGGCTAAATTTTGCGGAATTTTTTCCCCTTCCTGCGGAAAAATTTTATTTTTTTTGCGAAACCAAATTTTCCCGTAACGCGGAAAATTTTTTCCCAGACATTAAAATTATTTTTTGTTTTGCGGACCATTTGGCGCCCCTTTGTGAGTAGCGCCCGGGGCATGATGATCCCCCTTGCCCCCCTCTCGCTACGCCACTGGTTCCGACGCTGCTATGGGCGAATTAAACATTTCGTTTGAACAAAGCATTTTTACAAAAGAAATTCGACAAAAGTCAAAAATTGATTAAAATAAAAAAGATAGTTTTTATAATTTTAGCATAAAATCATGAAAAAAAATTTCTGTAAATCCAATAAGGTCGTTTTTTTTTTTTTGTCAAATTTTGGATTATTTGATCAGTGAATCGGCGCCTGTCTTTGATATTGTTCATAGAAAATTCTAGGCTTTTTTAATAAATAATTTTATTTTTTTTACAGAAACTAGTCTCCCAATGGAGAAGATATTGGTTTGTGCTCGAAGGGCGTTTATTGCTTTATTATAAATCTCAACAAGAATACTCACAAGGGCTCTCTGCATGCCGAGGGTCCCTTAATATGGGATTAGCCAACCAAGTGAGGCCAGGGTCAGGGAACCATGCAACATCTCTCATCGAAATTGTCACCAGGACCCAAATACTAACTTTGGTAAGTTTAAAAGAATTGTTTCTAGATGCATTTAAATATAAATAACCACCAATCTTCTAGCGGGGGGGGGGGGAAGTTTCATAACCCCCTTTTTGACTATAGCCGTACAGGGAAATTCTAAAGACAATTTATTTGTCTCAAACAAACAAAAACCTGTGCCTCTATGATCTCTTGTTCTATTTAATAAACAAAAGGTGTCATATTCATTGAAATAATATTGAATAAACAAAGTGTATAACAGCGTTTTCCAAAGTGTGAGGTGTATGTAGTCTAAGGGGAGGCGCGAATATTGGTCACAGTGAGCAATTTGGTCTTTGAGAGGCCCCGGGGCCCTCAGGGCTCGGCAAAAACGGAACAATTTAGATAAAAAAAAAAATATATTGAAAATTTGTCTTTGAGAGACCTCGGGGTTCAGGGTTAT
This sequence comes from Euborellia annulipes, assembly GCA_023213315.1. Classification (NCBI taxonomy): domain Eukaryota; kingdom Metazoa; phylum Arthropoda; class Insecta; order Dermaptera; family Anisolabididae; genus Euborellia; species Euborellia annulipes. The sequence continues at coordinate 22,740 of JAKCPI010008001.1, forward strand.
ACGGTATTTTAAAAATATTTTTGTGTATGGAGGAGGGGGATATTTTAGTTCGCCCCCCCCCCCCCCCGAAAAATTCAATATACACCTTTGGTACAAAATGAATATAGGCGCCCTCTTCTAGTGCCGCCCCAGGCCCCCCAACTGTCTCGGTACGCCTCTGTTTAAAAGTGTACCATGACAAAATGCTCACTTGGATGCAAGGGCGGATCCAGAGGTGTTTCTCGGGGGGTAATTTGGAGTGACTCGTCGCACAGCACACTATTTTTTTCTTAATTTCGGTAATTTAAAGGCGCATTCTGTACTTGTTTGCCAGAATATAGATACAAATCAAATTTTTAAGTATTAATTTTTAAAATTTTACGTGAAAAATAAATTTTTTTGCAAAAAAAAGGTATTTTTTTCAAATCTCGGGGGGGGGTAATTACCCCCTTTACCCCCCCCCCCTTGTATCCGCCCTTGCTTGGATGCAGGGGCGCCGAAACGAATTTAAATCAGGGGGCAAAAAATTTTTTTTAGAAAATTAAAATAATTTAATATGTTCAAATAACGAACAAAAACGAATCTACTATAAAACTTTAAAAATTTTAAATAAAATCACAATTTTAATAAAATTAAAATTTTAAAAAATTTGTAAGTGATTTTATCAAAAATTTTTGGAAAAAATTTGAAAAAAAAATGAATTTCTTACTCTTTTAATTTTTCTTAATTTAGAAGATTTTATTTTTCAAAAGTAAAAATATATCATTTTTAAAAATAAATGAAATAAAAGAAGACATCTGCCCCCCTCCTATAGGATGCCTATAGCAAGGGTACATTGCCCCCCCCCCAGTTCCGGCGCCTATGCTTGGATGGAATGATATGAAAAAATCTGGTGTGATTGGCGCACAGCACACAACTTTCTCTTACCTTCGGTAATCGAATGTTGTGTACTGTGCTTGTCACACCAGATTTTTTGTGTCGACATGTATTTAGTTTCCGACAGTATGGTACATTCGATTTTCAAGATGTAAAATTTATAAGTATGGCAAAATATTTATATTTTGTTACCATGGCAACCATTTCTCCTATCTTTTCTATGGAGAACAAGAGTAAAGTGGTCTTCAGAAGATTTCAATCACAAAATGAGAATATACATTTTATTGAGAATCTAAAAAATAATTGATTTTTGAATTTTAAAAAAAATCGTTGGAGCAAATTTTGAGAAAATCGAAAAAAACTGAAAAAGTACATCAGTAAAGTACTAGTACTCTTTGGTCGATTTTGTTCAAAAGCTTCGTGTGACGTCCCATGGGGGTGCCTAACTTAAATATAAAATTTCAACTTCCTAGCTCTTTTCGTTCTTGAGATATTTTGTTCACAGACACACAGACACACACACAGACACAGACAGACAGACAGACCATGTCGCGAAAACCACTTTTTTGGATTCAGGGGACCTCAAAACGTGAAGATCCATCAAAATCTCGACATCGAATTTTTGACATGAATCCAATACTTTCTCTCTATATATATATTACATATATACATAGGTAAGAGAAAGTAAAAATTTGGTGTAAAAAAATAATAGGAAACTAGATTTCTAATCATCACCTATTAATTTTATCCAATTATAACCGCCTAACAAAAACAAACAAAATTAAAATATACGTTTCAATATATAAAGCAAATTAATTTTAAGAAAAGATGAATTATAAATTGTGGAGTATTAAAAATAGGAAAGACACTGATTGAGACACCACCAAGCGGCGAGAGTTCGAACTAAATAACAAGCTGGTTGTTGTATGATTTGATTCTCTTATGCACGTGACATTCAAGTTCCAAGAATACCCTGATTCCAAGTAAAATGGATATTCTTAGAAATCTATTTTATTAACGAATTGTTAAAATGATTTAAGCCATTTATATAATAAAAAAATAAGAAATAGGATTTTTATCAAATACAAATTTATATGAGAGAAAATTTTAGGACACACAATTTTACAAGAGAATAGAGAGAGTGAGATGAATTAATAAATAAATACCATTAATAATAATCCTGAGTCGACCCCGCAGTGTGAGAATAAGACGTAGAATGATGACGACCATTAAAATTAATAATCCATTATCCAAGAGCACTAATTAAAACACTGATGAGCACTAATAATCACAAAATAAAAATAAAACTTTTAATAAAAAACGCGAATATGCAGTGAATGGATGGCGCGTCAAATGGTCAAAAGCCAACTGCATAGATAATATAAAAATACGACAACAGCGCCTCAGCCGGCGTATGAAAGAAACATTCCCACTCCTAGCCCCCCTAACCCTCTCATCATTACCCTCCTCATCCCATGCTTATTATTATAATTCCAGATTTTTTATTAAAAATACTTAAAAAGCAAATCTCAATTTACTTAAAATGATTAAAAAAACTTTCTTCATATAAAAAATTCCTCTTGATTTCTTCATCTTCATCTGAAGGCTCAGCATATATAATCTGTATATACAACCTAAATTAAACTTCAATCTCTACTATATAATTGGCCTATTCAGGGCCGGATCTAGAGGGGGGCATTGGGTGCGTGTGCCCCGGGCGGCAGATATCAGGGGGCGGCAATTAAAGAAAGATTTACTAAAAAAAGGTAAAATGATATGAATTTTGTATAGAAAATTTTAAGGAGGGGGCGGCAAATTAAATTTTGCACCCCCTAAAAAATCTCTTAGTACCGGCCCTGGGCCTATTTCAGGGCCGGATCTAGAGGGGGCAGTGGGTGCGTGTGCCCCGGGCGGCAGATATCAGGGGGCGGCAATTAAAGAAAGATTTACTAAAAAAAGGTAAAATGATATGAATTTTGTATAAAAAATTTTAAGGAGGGGGCGGCAAATTAAATTTTGCACCCCCTAAAAAATCTCTTAGTACCGGCCCTGGGCCTATTTCAGGGCCGGATCTAGAGGGGGGCAGTGGGTGCGTGTGCCCCGGGCGGCAGATATCAGGGGGCGGCAATTAAAGAAAGATTTACTAAAAAAAGGTAAAATGATATGAATTTTGTATAGAAAATTTTAAGGAGGGGGCGGCAAATTAAATTTTGCCCCCCCTAAAAAATCTCCTAGTTCCGGCCTTGGCCTATTTTAATGCTTTTTCTAATTTATTAGGCCAATATTTAAAAAAAATCTTATTTTGTCAACCAAACAATATTTTTTTTTTATTTTATCTACTTTTAAAATTAAATTTGAATAAAACGGGGTAATATATTTATTTATCTTTGGCCGTGAATATAGGCGTAACTAGGGGGATGCCTGCCCCCCCCTAGAAGGCTCGTGCCCCCCCCCCTGAAAGCTCCCTGCCCCAAGAAAAATTGAGAAAATATGGGGCTTTCCAGGTCCCCCGGAGGAAAGCTGGGCCCATGGCTCCCCCCCCAGCGAGGATGGCTGGTCCCATGGCATAGCCCAGGGAATCAAGGGCGGTCCCAGAGGGGGGGGTCAAGGGGGTTGTGACCCCCCCCAAAAAAAAAAAAAAAAAATTTTTTTTTTAAACACACACTTTTTTCCCATTTACACTCACACTCACACACACAATCTTTTTGGCAACTTAGGCCATTTAAGACTTAAACGATACTCATATTTGATTAATATATATTTATTGGGGTCCAGGCCCATTTATTTATACTATAAAAAAAAAAAAAAAAAACAGTGACCCCCCTCCAAAATGTAAGACTAGGACCGCCCTTGCAGGGAATAAACCATGGCCGTGAATCCTGTTTATCATTTCAGGAGGCTCGTGGCTAATCGGATAAGCTGCGGATTACGAATCAAGAGTTGCTATACAACTTGGGTTCAAATCCCACTTGCCATGAAAATTTTCAAACATTGCCAATGTCTCCTTCGTCTCTCTGTAATTGGAGTTAATCTCTGCTGAGAGATGGGAAAATTAAAAAAAAAAAATGCATAGATTTCTATCAAAAAACAGAGCAAAAATTAATTGATTTAAGGATTCAAATTATTTTTTGTCCTACAAAAGGTTCAAAATATAGACAAAAAATTAAATAAAAAGTATTATTTATTCTTAGATGTTTTTTAAACAAAAAAAAAATTACATAAATAGATATATAAAGGTATTATGCAGTGGCGGATCCAGAGGTGTTTCTCGGGGGGGGGGGGTAATCCGGAGTGACGGGTCGCACAGTACACATTTTTTTCTTCATTTCGGTAATTTAAAGGCTCATTCTGTACTTGTTTGCCTGAATATAAATACAAATCAAATTTTTAAGTATTAATTTTTAAAATTTTACATTAAAAATTAGGAACCGACCGATTCGGTTTCGGTTACGGTTTCGGCCAGTTTCGGCCAAAAATCATGGTTTCGGCCGTAGTTTCGGTTTCGGCCAAAAAGTGGCCGAAACCAGAGTCTGAAAAAATGGGATGAGACTCGCATGCAAAAAAAAAAAGGGAGGGAGAAAAAAATTTTAGTCTCCCTAAAAAAAAAGGTAAAATGATTTTCACGGGAGGGAAAAAAAAAATTCAAAAAAAAAAAAAAAAAAGGTAAAATGAAAAATTTTTATAGGAAATACAAGTTTCGGTTTCGGTTACGGTTTCGGCCGAAACTAAGGTTGAGGCCGAATATTTGGTTTCGGTCGGACCCTATTAAAAATACATTTTATTTTCGAAAAAAAGTATTTTTTTCAAATCTCAGGGGGGTAATTACCCCCTTTACCCCCCCCCCCCCCTTGTATCTGACCTTGTTATACATTCAGCCACTCCTGAAATTATGTATTAAACTAGCCGCGCCGCCCGCCTTCGGCTGGCTTCGCGTCTAGCCAGGGGGCTACGCCCCCTGGACCCCCCATCCGCTGGCTCGGGCCCGTACTACTACGTATTCCAATCCAATGCCTGCTTGAGGATTTGTTTACATTCATGGAATACACAAATGAAAAGAATACAAAAATATTTCTCTATACATTTCCTATGGGAGAAATCGTAACTTTAGCAATTAATAACTCAAAAAGTTATAGGAATTTCGGGACCCGATTATTTTTCCGGGACTCTCCATAACGTCCTCTATAAGACTGCAAAACTTCGTTTCAAAATTCCAACGGGAAGTTGGTCAAACAGAGCGTGACAGACGGACAGACAGACAGACGGACGGACGGACGGACAGACAAACGGACACTCCGCAATTATTATATATAGATTTTAAATCTATTAATCATTATAAATTATTAAATATATATTAATAAATAATCCAGCTTTTTTTTCTAATTAATTTTTAAATGGGAATCAAATCAAATAAAAATTAATTTCTAAAATGAAATTTTATATGTTGAATATATTGCTCTATTTCTGTTGCCATTGTCAATTTGAGGTAAGATTATTAAAGAAAGCAAACAGATTTTTATTTGTGAAAATATTTATTTCATCTATAGGCGATCGATTTCGTCAAGTAGACATCGTCAGGCCAGCTAGAATTAAGAATATAAAATTATTATAATTTAAACAAATTTGCGTAAATATTATCTCAGTACAATCAATCAAATAAACATATGAGAATATTCATTATTTTTTGAGAGATACATAATTTAAAATTGAAATTGTGATGACATGAGGTGATACTTTAGAAATTGATAAATATATATAACTATATATAATAATTGCGGTGTGTCCGTCTGTCCGTCCGTCCGTCTGTCTGTCTGTCTGTCCGTCCGTCTGTCTGTCTGTCTGTCCGTCCGTCTGTCACGCTCTGTTTGACCAACTTCCCGTTGGAATTTTGAAACGAAATTTTGCAGTCTTATAGAGGACGTTATGGAGAGTCCCGGAAAAATACTCGGGTCCCGAAATTCCTATAACTTTTTGAGTTATTAATTCTTAAAGTTACGATTTCTCCCATAGGAAATGTATAGAGAAATATTTTTGTATTCTTTTTATTTGTGTATTCTTTGAATGTAAACAAATCCTCAAGCAGGCACTGGATTGGAATACGTAGTAATAATAATTTTCTGCCCACGGGGCGTGGTGTAGAGGTTAGCGTGCTAACCTCATATACCAAACGTCGCGGGTTCGGACCCCAGGCAGTCCGATGATTTTATTTCAGCCATCTGGATACCAGATGGCTTAAATAAAAATGCCTGGACCCTAATATATATAAATTCATAAATAACGATTATCGTAAATGTCTTATATGGCCTGAGCTGCCGAAAAGACAGTGTGAATGTGTGTGTGAGTGTGAGTGTGAATGAGAAAAAAGTGTGAATGTTTTTTATTTAAAAAAAATAAAAAAATAAAAAAATAATTTTCTTTTCATAATTGAGAAAAGGCGAGGGTCCGCCGCAGGCGGGCCCGAGCCAGCGGATGGGGGGTCCAGGGGGGCGTAGCCTCCTGACTAGACGCGAAGCCCGCCGAAGGCGGGCGGCGCGGCTAGTATGTATTATACTTTAATAACGGTCAGTATAAATGGTGCTTTTTCACTTTCCGCATCACAAATAAACTAATTAATAGCTAATAAGCTTTTTTCTTTTTTGTAGAGAACGAAAGATCGAGGAACTCAAGAACGTTGGCTCCAGGCTCTTCTTCATTCGATGGCGCTTCCAAATGTTTTGCCTCCTTTAAGTAAAATCCCTGGAACATCACACTTTCGTTATTCTTTAGATAATTTGCCAACACAACCATTGGAAGTAAGTTAGAGAATAATTTTATGTTTATTAAATCCATCCAACTTTTGGAGCCCGAAACAAACCACAAATAGTTTGATCGTGATCGAGTTACAAACTGGAAACTAAGAGAATGAGTAAGACACAGACACCTATTTTCACCTTTTCATTCGATGCCAGTAGATAACAAAAGAAAGAGATTCTGATTGTTATGAATCAGGCAGTCCGTCAAAGAAAATCGGGCTAACCAAGCAATAAAATAAAAGGAATTAAAATGATTGAGTTGTTCGGGGTTTATAGCATCGAAATGGTCTCCATTTCATGGAATTAAAAAAAAATATTTCTGTATGCCCATCCCTGAAACTTTTTTCATCTAAATTAATCTTTAGATGAGTTCTTTAAATGCACCAAGTTTCAAAAGAATCGGCGATTCACCTTTGGGTGACATTCCTTGTAAGAAGTCAGAGTGTTAAAATTAACTTTTTTGTTTTAGATGGAGAAACACGTAGGAATTCCTTCTAATGCGAATGGTGATAACGAAATTCTTGCCCGATTAAAACGAATGGGCGGTCAAACTTATTACGGTGGAGGAAGTCTTGAAAATATATTGGTTTTAAAAGCCAAATCTCATGCAAATTTACCTAAAATTGATGCTGTCCAAAGGATATTGGGCCGTCAAAATTCATCTGAATCTTTTTCTGGCAATAATACTAGTAATTTAGAATTCCTAGTAGAGAATTCAATTTACCAAAAACAAAATGATAATATTTTATTAATTGAATCAGAAAAAAAAGATAATGCTTTAATAAAAGAACCAGAATTGAGTTCTTCTGTTGAATATAACGAAATTTCGCCTTTAGCTAATGAAGAAGAAAAACCTCCAATCACAACGACGGAGATCGAAAATGAGCCAAATGAAAATATTGAGACTATAAAACGAACAGCCGAAGCGTCAACAAATACTGAGAACGATTATGAAGATGAATATGCGATTTGCAGTGCTCCGGTCTCGCCACGGGAAGAAACAGAGAAAGAAACAAAAGTTGAGGACGATGGGGATGAAGAGGAGATCTATTACGATACAGCAGCTATCTCCAAAGAAATTTGCGAAGAGCCGGTGGTTCCTCCACGTCCCAAAGAAGAGAATGAAAATGTACATGTCAAGAGTAAACATAAAAGGAAATTCAAATTGATTTTAAAACGGAAAAAATCAAATCGTGAATTGGGCGAATTAAATGAAGAGGTAGTGGCGGAATCACCGAAAAGAAGATTGAGCTTTTTATCAAAAATGTTTCGAAGAAATCGCCATCAGAGTAATAAATCAAATAAATCCAATGAAGATGAAGGCGCTTATAATTCACCGCAAGCGGATTCCAGTTCGGATGAACCTGAATATGAATCAGTTGATTATCAAGCTGCCATGTTAGGATTGCCAGCATCGAAAACAGATGAGACCCAAGTTTCTATTCCGAGAGTTCCTTATTATCAACATGGATGGCTTACTGAAGCCGCGCTTGCTGAACTCAGTTCGAAAATAAAACAAAACCAATTGAAACCTACAGATCAGGTAAAGTGCAATTAGACTGAGTTTCATTTCAAAATACTGTGTACTATTTCCAGTAAACAAAAACAAATTGACTAACAAGACTGAACGAGCAAAAACGTTTTCGGAAAAACCATTTTGTTCGATGATGTCGAATCATGTCCGATTGTATTTTGTCTCAGGTGTGCGTTGACCCATAGAAAAGCATTGCAAAAACAGTTTTAGGCAAATACGTTTTTGCTCGTTCGGTGGGCGTTCAGTTTAAGAACTCGTCTTTGGGAAACCTCGAGTACTAGTACAGTAGAGTCCCGGTAATCCGAACCTCGCTAATCCGAACTTCCGGTTAATTCGAACTCTTTTTGCGTACGATTTTTTTTTTTTTTTTTTAAGAGGAATATAAATGAAAATTAGACATTAAAGGAACTTTATTTTATTATTATTATGAAATATTTATTTAGAGTTTAATATCACCGACAAGTTTCACGGTTTACAACGTTATAAATACGACTTTATTATCAAAATTAACTAATTCAAGCTTACAATTCCGGTTAATCCGAACGACCCTCGGTCCCAATTAGTTCGGATTAACGGGACTCTACTGTACTTTACGGATGTACTTTTTTCCACTTTTCTCGAAATTCTCTTTAACGATATCGTTGAAATTTTAAATCTTTCGTATTTGTGGTATTTAAAACTAAGCGCGCTAGTTCACGTCTTTGGGAAACTTCCCCGAGAACCGAACCCAGGATCTCCAGCTCAAGTATATTACACTTGCACCAGGGCAGCGGAACCTTGACCAATAACAACACTAGGTACGATGGCCTGGAGCTGGAGATTTAGCCCACCTACAAATAAACATACTCTCACAAATTTGTTAAATAGATTTTATGACTAGTCAAGTTCAAATCGAAGTATTCATTGAATATTAATATCTTATTCAAATGAATAGAAGTATGGTGGTGTGTGAATACAGTTGATTGGAGAAAGGGCAGGTTCAGCCAAATAAAAAGCCTTTATATGCTTCTCGACTCAGGAGACGTTTCGAAACAAATTTAATATCTCATCATCAGTCCGACTAAAAATGTACATACAAAAATAACTAATTTTCGACATCTAATAACAGTTATTTTGCCACAATGTGTTTTTTTTTTTATAAATGTTATTAGATGTCGAAAATTAATTATTTTTGTATGTACATTTTTAGTCGGACTGATGATGAGATATTAATAGGAAAGAGGGTGCAGCCAAATAATTGAGCCTCTATTCAGTAACGAACACTCTTTATTGGGACGTTTCGGCTGGGATCAACCCTGCCATCTTCAGCTTTCAAAGAGCATATTTAAATTTTATATATACAATTAGAGTTGTCATATATTAATAATACAAGTTATTCGCATTCTTTGTCCAATGAATGTAATATTCCTTTAAATACCAACAAGTGATAGCGTGAAGGTCAAGCTTATAATATTCAAATATTATAAGCTTGACCAAAGAATGCGAATAACTTGTATTATTGATATATGACAACTCTAATTGTATATATAAAATTTAAATATGCTCTTTGAAGGCTGAAGATGGCAGGGTTGATTCCAGCCGAAACGTCCCAATAAAGAGTGTTCGTTACTGAATAGAGGCTCAATTATTTGACTGCACCCTCTTTCCTATTAAACCTATCAGCTACAGCCACGTTCCATTATTCAATTGGATGGGATATTAAATTTGTCTCGGAAACGTCTCCGGAGTCGAGAAGCATATAAACGCTTTTTATTTGGCTGAACCTGCCCTTTCTCCAATCAAATATCGTATTCAAATATATATATATATATATCTCAAAAATTATAAACTTAATTATTATTATTATTATTATTAATTTGTGCTAAAAGGATGTTTGAGCAAATCAAAATATTTTATTAAACATAAACTGACAGATAGTTTAAATAAACCAGGCTTTTTGGTTAAAAAAAAAACTTTAATTTTTGCCAAATACAGTATTTTGAAATATATATTTGAAATTTGAAAAAAAAAATCATTAGATCCGTTTTCGAGACCTGATGTGCTTACAAACATTGCATTGTTCGTTTAATAGTATGGGATAAGGGAGCGTACAAGTATTACGTAACGCAATTTGGGGGAAGGGGGTCTTCTAAAGCGTTACCATGCGTTACAAGCAAGGGCGGATACAAGGGGGTAAAAATAGTGTGCTGTGCGACGAGTCACACCATATTACCCCCCCCCCCCCGAGAAACACCTCTGGATCCGCCCTTGGTTACAAGGGGGGGAGGGGGGGTTGAACAACGCGTTACGTAACTGGTATTTTAGCGACATTCCGAAACTTTGCGCAACATAATTGTGACTTTTAGATAAAAATGGCCACTTTAGCGTTACGTAACGTCTAGGGGGGAGGGGGTCCAGAAAAATGTTACGGCGCGTTATATGGGGGGAGGGGGGTCAAAAATCTTCAAAAATTGCGTTACGTAATACTTGTACGCTCCCTAAGACATGATTATGATTATTAGGAGAATTTTTAATTATACACCACATTTTTGTATTAAATATTTATTAAAATATATAAATACTATAAATATTTAAATTATTATATATATATATATATATTATTTAAATACTATAAATATTTAAATAAATATTTAATACAAAAATGTGGTGTATAATTAAAAATTCTCTTAATAATAATATTTCAAACCACAAAAGCTTTAATAAACACATGATTATGATTTTAACTAATGATTCGTTAAATTCTTCTGGTAATTCATCTTGCCTTCTCTAATTGTTCATGTAACAACTATTTCCAACAACAGATTGTGATTGTGTCTTTTTTTTTTAGGAGTCAGAAAAAAGCTGGGATGAACTTCATCCTGAAAATATAAAAAATAAAGAAGAAATAAAGAAATTAGAGAAAGAATCGTCGCCTCCACCAAGTTTGCCACCGCGTCGAGAAAATCCAAGACCCGCTAGTCCCTGGCATGATGTTCCTACTAACAATTCCCCTGTTGATTGTGATTCAGAGGCGTTTAAAAAGTCAATTACAAAATTTGCTGAATGGAATTTGGACATTCAAGATAAAATCCTAGGAACACCCGAAGGATTTCAATTTATTAAAAATAAATGGAAAAATGTCGAACAACGAAGTCATTGGAATAAATTCCAAGGTCAGGTATCATTTCCTAATAAACAACAAACAAAAGATGAAGAAATCCTAGTCAAAACGATCGATGAAGTTAGTACAATTCCAGTTAGAGATATAATAGAGAAATATGAACAAATTCCTTTAACGAAAGAAATAAAGCAAGGAATGAGCAATATTAGTACAAAAGAGGAGGAAAATGAAGAGGATGGATCAGATGAGAGTTTAATTGACTCTCTAAATACAAGCACTCATATAGGCGACGAGAACGAGTGTGATCGTGATAGTATAGAAGCTGAGATTGTTGTCTTACCAAAATTAATTGAAGTTCCCGAGGAGAATAACAACAACAACGGCCATCGACCTCGTTATTCAGATGAATTGAATGTTTTGCTTTCACAATTGGCGGAAATATCATCAGCGCCTGTTCTTAAACCAGGTGTGACATGTAGTCTTGTTGAAGTTGGAGTGACAGCCATTCTTGGGCCGCCGAGAAGAAGAAGACATTCAGATCCTGATTATGATATTCCACGATCTATAAAAACAATTATGGATGATAATAAAGAAGAGGAAGAAGAATCAAACAACAAAAATGAATATTTACAAGGGTATTTATATATATAGAGTAATAAATTTAAAAAAAAGTGTCACGTTTTAAAATTGTTTTTAAATTTAATTAAACATATTAGAGTATGTAATTGTGTGAAAATTGCATCAAATAAAAAGATTCACTTTTGGGTGAGTTGGAGCCTAAAAAAATTATGATCTTGACACTTTTTGGACCAGTAAAGTCGGCGTCACAAGTGCCTGGGGTGTTCGAGAATGGAGCATTGAGCCCATTGAACCCCCGCGGGCTTTGAAAAATTAAATTATAAATTTTTCTTCCTTCTTAATGGCATTTGGATAATCGTTAAGCTCTATATAATAGGTAAATAAAAGAATAACAGTTAAAATTATTTCATTTATTGGTCAGCTAGGCTGACGTTTCGGTCTTGGTCAAGACCAACTTCAGAGCTTCAATATAGGCATATAATAAATAACTCAATCAAGGGCGTACCCAGGATCAAATCTAGAGGGGGGCAGATAATGGCCGTCCAGATTGTGACATAGCTTTTTCATATATATATAGGGGAAAAGTCTTCGAATTAAAGGCATAAAAACCCTCAAGTCCTAACGAGTCCCCGTCGCTATCGTCCTACCTAATTTTGTTTCATTTAATCACTTTATAAGAATTTAATTTTTTTTCTTGCTTCTGGGGGGGCAGCTGCCCCCCTGCCCCTCGCTGGGTACGCCCATGAACTCAATCATATATTCCATGAACATTCGGTTATAGATATTTAAAAAATTAGTACGTAAAATGATTGAATTACAATTTAGAAAATACAAAAATTAATAAAATAAGCCTGTACTCAACTAATTGGCTTATTTTATTAATTTTTGTATTTTCTAAATTGTAATTCAATCATTTTACGTACTAATTTTTAAATATCTATAACCGAATGTTCATGGGATATATGATTGCTTATTTTGACAGCCCGCAAGCTCTGAGGATGGTCTTGACCAAGACCGAAACGTCAGCCTAGCGGGCCAATAAATGAAATAATTTTAGCTGCTATTCTTTTATTTACCTATTATGTAGTAGCAACTCTATATGAGATGCCTCCTCCTGAGGAAGGAAACGGGAACCCACCTCAGTATCATTCCTATGAGAGTTACTCTTCAGAGTAACTACAACGTGTCAAGGCTGACACTAATGACTTAGAAGTAGTAATTTAGGATTCTAATTAACTACTATTTAGAGGCGTACAAGGGGGGGGGGGGGGGGTCCGCCCCAGGCCCCGAGCCGCATAGGTCCCTTGTATTTGAGAGGGCCCGGGGCCCTCAGGGCTCAGGTAAAAACGGAAAAATTAAGTTAAAAAAAATTTAATGAAAATTTGTATTTGAGAGGGTCCGGGGCCCTTGAGGCTCAGGGATATACGGTATTTTAAAAATATTTTTGTGTATGGAGGAGGGAGATATTTAAAAATGAGTTAGACCCAAAAAAAAAAAAAAAAAAAAAAAAAAAAATTCAAATATACACCTCTGATACAAAATGTATATAGGCCCCCTCTTCTAGTGACTGTCTCGGTACGCCCCTGCTACTATTATTAAATTATAGGGGTATTCATGATCTTGTGTTTTGTCCTAAATGTCTTAAATCGTAAACAGTTTTACACAAAAGTTAACGAACAGACCAAAAATAAATTTGTCCTATGTCATATTTGATGACTATCGAACAACATTCATATAACCTACTAAAAGTCTTTTTTTTTTTAAATTGTCTCACATATTTCATTCATTTTTATTTTTAAATAAATAAATAAGAGAAACAAACAAAACAACACACTAAACACTTGAAAACAAAACAGAAACACTTTTTAGGTTAGAATCAGAGTTGGCAAGTTTTATCCCGCCGAGTATAATACACGGTTTTATACATGTATAAAACTATTGCGGATAAAACTAGGCCGATGTATAAAAAGTATAAAACTGTAAAAAACCAACCCCGCCCCTGAAAAAACAGCTTAAAAGCTTTTCATATTTTATAATGTTTTAAAGCATTGACGATGTTGTTTGCTTTTTTATACCTCCCTGCTTTTTATTTAGTGAATAATATAATCAAAATGTTGATAATTGAAAAATGAAATTTTATTTGAATTTCCTTCCTCGTCGGGTTTGCGCATGCGCATCCAAGTTTTATACATTATATACGTTTTATACAAGTTTTATCCGCAATTTTTGTATAAAACTGCAAAATCGTGTATAAAACCCAACTCTGGTTAGAATATAACTTTGACATTTCTAAAGGCGGGAATCGATTTACAACATACGACACCGATATAAGAGACCTGTGGCCGTCGTATGTACTATTTAGCAATACGAGAGGTAAATGTCGTATATCGTATACTCAAATAAGACAAGATTTTTAAGGCGATAGGACGTCGTATATACAAGATCCCGAATGCCCCTTATATATTTTTTATTTTGATTGTTTGTGTGATGTAGAAAAATACATTATAAAAGCAAATTTCATGGTTTTTATTTGTAAATTATTCCCTTTAATAATGGGGCCCGGAAAAAAGGTTGCGCTAAAATACGTTACGCCACTGCTTGAGCCGTCGGAAAGTAACTTTCCTCTTCAGTTGCATTAACAAAAAAAAAAAAGATGATTTATTTATTTTAAAAATATTCGGTTTGGTTGACTCTTGAGCATATCATGCACTTGTGGCGCCGACTGTATGCTTATTTTTGGCTGTCCTTTTCACTTTGTCTCTACAACCACAAATTTATTCCTGGATTTATTGGCCTACATTCTGATGAAAGAAAAATAAAATATATGTTTGGAATTGGCTTGGCAGCCAATATATTTTTATGTTAGCGAGAGGCGAATAGTTGAATCAATATGTAGTAGAAAATAAAAGGCCGAGCAGCTATGTTTATTTATTTATTTAAGAACCCACAGCGACGTTTCGGTCGACTATGCGACCATCTCTTTGATTGAAGACAAAATATTTTGAAATTTTATTTTTTCTCAAAGGATTAAATTCTTTATAGATAAATATGCAGTCTTTTATTCTTATAGTTAAATAAAGTTTTGAATAAAATTTTATAAAAGCATAAAAAGATGAAATCAATAATTTCAAATGATGGGAGAGCATCAATTTGTTTTTTCTAATTCGATCGGCGCCGAGAGTGCAGCCAGGGAGCCTCGCTTCACTCTTGTCTAGGCTTTTCTTCACGCGCACATTCGCTTTTCAAAAAATTTCTCTATCTCTCTTATTTTTCGTTGGATTTGTGGAAAAATGCAAAACTGGTCTTTTCAATCAATTATAAAGCTATAGACATTTTTTTATTTAACTACGACCACATAAAATGGGGGTTTATTTATTGCCTTTTACCTCTTCGAATTTTAACTGCCTCTTTCATTTTCTAATTTATTGTTTTTTAATTAAATAAACACATTTAGACTTTGATATTGATTGAATAACTTAGTATATAAAATATTCAAGCAAAAACAATGAAATTTTAGTCTCAAAACGTTTTGAAAATGATTAAAAATCAATTTTCCAAATTTATTTTGATATATTAATTTTTACTTTATCTTAAAATTCAAAAATCAATTATTTTTTTGATGCTGTTCTCATTTTTTTTTTTCAAAATTGAAGACCACCATGGGCGTAACTAGAGAATTTTGCTGGGGGGGGAGCATGAGACCAGCTATCCTCCGGTGGGCAGTGGCGTAGTGAGCTTAACTCGCGCCCGGGGGGACAATACCTTTTAGCGCCCCCCCCTTCCCCATTCGAAAACCATATAATATTATATGTAAAATATACATAATTATTATATTACACTGGCACTAAATTTAAAATATATTTTCCACAAATCAATTATAATAAAAATAAAAATTATCCAGCAATATTTTGTTTTGCGGACCATTTGGCGCCCCTTTGTGAGTAGCGCCCGGGGCATGATGACCCCCTTGCCCTCCTCCCCCTCTGGCTACGCCCCTAGCTACTATCTATCTATTAAACACAACACAAGGCATGTGATACATCGTTTCTGGATAAATTTTCACGTAGAATAAGAATTTGCGTACGAAATTTTAATATCTCTAATAGTTTTCGATTAATTGATACAAAATCTAAAAATATAAGATTTTTAATTTAACCACTTCTTAAACATATGATACGGGGAAAATATGGGGGATTTGATGAAGATTAAGAATCTACTTTTGTTATTTTTGTATCTCAATTATTTTTCGAGTTATACTCAAAAAACGATACAAAATTTGAGAAGGCTTAATATCATTAAACATAAAAGGTTGAAGATATTTAAGATATCGAATAAATTTTGTATTTAATGCAGATAACGAATCAATAAACACCAATTTTATATCTTTTTTAGTTTTTAGCAAATTTACGAAAATTCAAGCAAACATAGATGTGACTCTCTCTTATTAAATAGAGCAAACTAGTAATTGACATAAATGTGTAAGATTCAGGATTTAGTGCTGATTCTAATGCACTATTCACTATTTCTATATATTGAATAATTTTTTTATTATTTTGAAAATAAAAAAATTCATCTGTCAAAATTAATTAAAATCGATTTTTTATTATTTTTAGGACATTCCTTGGCCGAAAATGGATTGTATTAGTTAGAATATTTTATATTTTAATTTATTCAATCGATATCAAGCCCTAAATGTGTTTATTTAATTAAAAAACAATAAATTAGAAAATATTGGCGGGAGTTGGCATTCCAAGTCGTGAGTGTCATCAATAAACCCTCATTTTATGTGGGCGTAGCTAAATAGGAAAATTCCTATGGCTTTATAATTAATTCAAGAGACCAGTTTTGCATTTTGCCTCAAATCCGTGAATAAATAAGAGAGATTTAGCGATTTTTTGAAAAGCAATCTCGCGCGAGACGAAAGGCTTAGACAAGTTACGCAAGTCTCCCTGGCTGATCTCTCGGCGCCGATCGAATTGGAAAAAAAATTTGATGCTCTTCCATTAGTTGAAATAATTGTCAAATTGATTGATTTCATCTGTTTATACTCAAATTTTATAAAATTTTATTCTAAAAATAGCTATAAAATCTTTTAATGTTGCTAAATTAAGAGATCTTAGAAATTTTTTTTATACATGTTGTGGGTTGTGTATAAACAACGATTTGGTAAAATAAAATTAACAAGTCTCAAAAAAATTGAAAGCTGAATTGATAAAAACAACAAGGACTAGAATATTGTCACAAGAGGACATAAAATTTCATCCAATTCTGATATGATATGAAATGAATTTTTTTTTTTTTTTTTAGAGCGAGTCCCTTGTCCCCCTCTCGCTACGCCACTGCCGGTGGGCCTGGAAAGCCCCATATTTTCTCAATTTTTCTTGGGGCAAGATGCTTTCTGGGGGGGGGGGGGCACGAGCCTTCTGGGTGGGCCGATCAGCTTTGTTTATTTCTTTATTTGAGAACCCACAGCGACGTTTCGGTCGACTATGCGACCATCTTCATGAAGATGGATGCTTGGTCTATTATTTTCTACTAGAATATATTTTTGTAGCATGGGATGGGATGCGAACCCCTGACCTTTTGTACCTCCCGAAATGTTTGATCGGCCCCGCAGTGTGAAAAAATATAGTCCTGCAAACAAATTTTTTCCGCAAGGTGAAAAACTTTAGTTCCGCAAAAGAGGGAATGTACTGCGGAAATTTTCGTGTCTCTTAGAAAAAAAGGTAGAAAAATTTTTGAGATCAAGCCCCCCCCCCCCCCCCGAAAAAAATTTCTATATACGCCTCTGCCAGAAGCCATATTCTTGGTTAACACGAAAACGCGCCTTTAATTTATTATATTAAATAATATATTTGTTTTTTTGTTTTTAGAAATATGGACTCATCAAAGGTGGTCGAATCGGGAGCCAGTTGGAATATATCAATGACACCAGACTCATTGGAACCTATGCCATTGTATTAAAAGGATGTATTATAAAAGTATAAATGTTAAATAAAATAAAATAAATAATATATCATATATAAAAAGATATTTATTAATAACCATGGGCGTAACTAGAGAATTTGGCTAAGGGGGGGGCGCCATGGGACCAGCCATCCTCGCTGGGGGGGGGGGGCACGAGCCTTCTGCCCTAGTTACGCCCATGCCTCTCCCTCCCCTAACGCGTTACGTAATATGTGGACAACCCCTAAGGTATTTATTTAAAATTTATCTAATATTCGTTTATTTAATAAAAATTAGGAACCGACCGAATATTCGGTTTCGGTTACGGTTTCGGCCAGTTTCGGCCAAAAATCATGGTTTCGGCCGTAGTTTCGGTTTCGGCCAAAAAGTGGCCGAACCTTTCGGCCGGCCGAAACCAGAGTCTGAAAAAATGGGATGAGACTCGCATACAAAAAAAAAAAAAAAAAGGTCAAATAATTTGCACTTGAGGGAGAAAAAATTTTAGTCTCCCTAAAAAAAAGGTAAAATGATTTTCAAGGGAGGGAAAAAAAAATTCAAAAAAAAAAAAAAAAAAAAAGGTAAAATGAAAAATATTTTTTATAGGAAATACAAGTTTCGGTTTCGGTTACGGTTTCGGCCGAAACTAAGGTTGAGGCCGAATATTCGGTTTCGGTTTCGGTTTCGGCTGAAAATCTTGTTTCGGTCGGACCCTAATAAAAATTGAGAGTGCGGAGATTGCTAATAAAAAGAAATAAAAAAAAATTTTATATACAGATAAAAGGGAAAATTTCAGAGAATATAGAACGATGATCCTTTTTACTATCATTTGATTGGTTGAACGGATAGTTTGATTAAAAGAAAAAATATATTCTTAATTATTTAATTTTAGTTGCATGTGAATATTCTCTAGGAAATTCTAAACTCATTACAAAAAATCCGATGCGAATTGGATGCGCCGTTTCCGAGTTATAGACATTTGATTTATCTATAAGTTTTTTATTCATTCCCAATGTAATTATTTCCGGGCTCTTAAATTGACCAAAGGAGGGGAGGGTGGCGAGTGGCAGGCTCCCCCACCCCTCCGCTCTGATTGTCGCCAGGCGCCCTCCCCTCGTTTCTAAGAAATATTATTTCTCTTTTTATAAATAATAATTTAATAGCTTTAAAGTTAAATTGTTTGTTTGTTTTTTTTTTTGGACATTTGGAAGAATTATAAAAATTGAACGAGAAAAAAAAATTAATTAAGCAGTCAGAGAATATTGCCAAATAAATGATAGTTATATATATATTTAGTATAGATATAAAATCTTTCAATTCTTCATCATCACATGGCTGTTATATTTATTTGAACACAGGCGATATTTCGATCTTGTATTAATGTAGGGTACTTAAATATCAAGGTGTAAAATTTAATTTAGATGAAATGATTTGAGTACTTCAAACAAATTTCACAAAATATTACTGTTGTACTTTTTAAAAGGGCATCTAAATAATTGATTTATATAAATTTTAATCTAAAAAGTAAAAGTTTTAATTCTGTTACCATGGCAACCATTTCTCCTATCTTTCCTATGAAGAACAAGAGCAAAGTGGCCTTCAGAAGATTTCAACGGCAAAATGAGAATATACATTTTAAAGAGCATCTAAAAAATAACTGATTTATTAATTTAAAAAAAAAATCGTTAGAGCGAATTTTGAGAAAATCGAAAAAAACTGAAAAACTACATCAGTAAAGTACTAGTACTTTTTGGCCGATTTTGATTAAAAGCTTATTTCCACGCCTCAGGGGGGTGTCTAACTTAAATATAAAATTTCACCCTCCTAGCTCAATTCCTTCATGCTTAAAATTGAACACAGATAGGCAAGAGAATGTAAAAAAAAAAAAAGGGGGGGGGGCCGTGAGATAGTTTAAAAGTTCCAAAGTTTAACAAGCACTGAACTAAAGGTCTAAAGGGATGGATTTTATTATTTGATATATTTATGAGAAATAAGCATCTCTTTGATTGAAGACAAAATATTTTGAAATTTTATTTTTTCTCAAAGAATTGAATTCTTTATAGATAAATATGCATTCTTTTATTCTTATAAATAAAAAAAAGTTTCGAATAAAATTTCATAAAAGCATAAAAAGATAAAATCAATCAATTTGTCAATAATTTCAAATGATGGGAGAGCATCAACAGGGGCGCCGGAACGAATTTGAATCAGGGGGGGGGCAACCTCTTCCTATATGGAGATGATATGATTGCCCTCGGGGCTTGGTGTAGGGGTTAGAGTGCTAACCTCGTATACCGAACGTCGCGGGTTCGGACCCCAGGCAGTCCGATGATTTTATTTAAGGCATTTGGATACCAAATGGCTTAAATAAGAATGCCTGGACCCCAAATAATATATATTCATAACTGTTATCGTCAAAGTCTTAAATGGCCTAAGCCGAAAAGACTGTATGAATGTGTGGGTGCATGTGAGTGTGAATGAGAAAAAAGTGTGAATGTTAAAAAAAAAAAAAAAAGTGATGTGATTGAAAGGGAAAGAATATAAAAAAAAAGGTTTAATAAGAGTAATAATAATTAAAAAGAAACATTTGCTTGAATACAATTTTTATTTATATATAAATATAAAATTTTCACCCTCCCTAGCTCAATTCCTTCATGCTTAAAATTGAACACACATAGGCAAGAGAATGTAACCAAAAAACAAAAAAACACAAGGGGGCCGCATCGATTTGTTTTTTTTTTTCAAATTCGATCTGCGCCGAGAGTGCAGCCAGGGAGCCTCGCTTCACTCTCGTCTAGGCTTTTCTTCTCGCGCAGATTCGCTTTTCAAAAAATTTCTCAATCTCTCTTATTTGTCGTTGGATTTGTGGAAAAATGCAAAACTGGTCTTTTCAATCAATTATAAAGCTATAGACATTTTTTTATTTAACTACGACCACATAAAATGGGGGTTTATTGATTGACTTTTACATCTTCAAATTTTAACTGTCTCTTTCATTTTCTAATTTATTGTTTTTTAATTAAATAAACACATTTAGGCCTTGATATTGATTGAATAACTTAGTATATAAAATATTCAAGCAAAAACAATGAAATTTTAGTCTCAAAACGTTCTGAAAATGATTAAAAATCGATTTTCCAAATTTATTTTGACATATTAATTTTTACTTTCTAAAGGGCCAGGCACCCCCCTAGTTACACGCCCATGACGATATCCGTTAATGATTAATATACATATTTGGGGTCCAGGCATTCTTATTTAAGCCATCTGGTATCCAATTGGCTTAAATAAATTCATCGGACCGAACCCGCGACGTTTGGTATACGAGGTTAGCACGCTAACCTCCACACCAAGCCCCGAGGGCCATCATATCTTAATTATCAATTGTTCCTTTTTTTATTAATAAGAGGGTAAAAATGAGAAATGCAGCTAAGGTTATTTCTTTATTTGGTTTATTCACACAGCTGACGTTTCGGTTCCGTGTTTGAACCATTCATTTCTTTTTATGGGTAAAATATTTTTACGGGCGGAAAAAAATTTTGGTTCCGGGGGCGCCAAACGGGAAAAATTTCGGTCCCGGGGGCGGCAAAAATTAGGGTCTCTAAAAAAAAGGTAAAACATTTTTCCGGACAGGGAAACATTATTGTGACAATGTAAAAAATATATACAAAGGGCGCTAAAGGACTAACTTGCCCCGGGCGCTAAATAACCTAGGCACGGCCCTGCCTATATATGTAATATATAGAGAGAGAGAAAGTATTGTTTTCATGTCAAAAATTCGAGATTTTGATGGATATATATATGTTTTGAGGTCCCCTGAGTCCAAAAAAAGTGGGTCCCGCAAATTGGTCTCTGTGCGTGTGGGGACATGAAAGAAATGAGCTAGGAGGTTGAAATTACGCACCCTCCGAACTCGTGTAAATAAGCTTTTAAAATTAAAAAAAAAAAGCCCCCGAGTTTGGCGTAGTAGGTAGCGCGCCTACCTTCTATACCAAACGTCGCGGGTTCGGACCCAGGCAGTCCGATGATTTTATTTAAGCCATTTGGATACCAGATGGCTTAAATAGAAATACCTGAACCCACAATAGATAATATATATTTCAACGGTTATCGTCAAAGTCTTAAATGGCCTGAGTTGCCGAAAAGACTGTGTGAATGTGTGTGTGAGTGTGAGTGTGAATGAGAAAAAAGTGTGAATGTTTAAAAAAAAAAAATAAAAAAAAATCTACAGGGCCGCAGAAGGCGGCTTTGTAAATTAAATAAGTATAAAGGGGTTAATAAATTACAAATTTATTATAATTAAGCCTTTTTAATACACTACCACTTTAATTCCATGAATATTTTCACAGTGCCGTAACAAGGGTATGAAGCGTCTGTGGCAAGTGTCTAACAACATAAATAAAAAAAGTTATTTAAAAATTTGTCAAAATTCCCTAAACAATTTATATCCCACAAATCCTTTCTCTCGTTATAATGACAGATAAATTAAATTATAAGTTAGCAGTAAAAATAAAAGGAAATTGGTAATATTATTTAAAAAAAAAAAAAAGTGCAGGAGGTGGATTTGAACTCGCGAAGTTTGGTTACATGGGTATGGAAAAAAAATATCGATTGCTTGAGGACGAATTAACCCACTGAGTCACTTTTTATATAATTAATTTAAGACAAAATAAGCCATATAAGAAATATGAAATATAAGAAGTATTAAAAAAATTTTAATATTCCACATATGATATATCATTTTTCATTACTTTTTATGAGGATTAATAATTTAAAATCAAAATTTCAATAGCATGCCTAGTTTTCAAATAATTCAATGGGCAAACGTCAGATTGTTTATGCCTTGATGTAATTAAACCAAAAACCTATCTAACATATGATACATGTTATTAATTCTTTAATTCCTCCTGATTCCAGAGAACTAAAGCCCTTTTAATTATATAATCTAATTTGGGAGTTATTGGCGATCAAAGTTAAGCTTATTTTCGATCTTAATGACATCAACACTCTCAATTCTATATATTTTCGAAAAAGCTTATTTAGCATTGTCTGATTAAAACCAAATTTTCACCAGAGATTTATAATTAAAAAATGAGTTTTTTTCTAAAGTTTCATTGAGATTGGTAAAGAAATAAATAAAATATTGACTATTTTGTAAATTGAGTTTTTTAATTCGGAATCCCGGATTGGTAAAGAGAGCGCTCTGTGAATCGGGTCTAGGCTTGTATGCGAGATCCCAAATTCTAAAACTCAATTTACAAAATAGTCAATATTTTATTTATTTCTTTACCAATCTCAATGAAACTTTAGAAAAAAACTCATTTTTTAATTATAAATCTCTGGTGAAAATTTGGTTTTAATCAGACAATGCTAAATAAACTTTTTCGAAAATATAGAAAATTGAGTGTTGATGTCATTAAGCTCGAAATTAAGCGTAACTTTGATCGCCAATAACTCCCAAATTAGATTATATAATTAAAAGGGCTTTAGTTCTCTGGAATCAGGGGGAATTCAAGAATTAATAACATGTATCATATGTTAGATAGAGTTTTTGGTTTAATTACATTAAGGCATAAACAATCTGACGTTTGACCATTGAATTATTTGAAAACTATGAATGCAATTGAATTTTTGATTAGAAATTATTAATCAGCATAAAAAGTAATGAAAAATGATATATCATATGTGGAATATTAAAATTTTTTTAATACTTATTTTATTTCATATTTCTTATATGGCTTATATTTCCTTATAACAAGTAAATAAAGTGTGGCTCAAGTGGTTAATTGGTCCAATTTTTTTTCCATTCTCACGTAGCCAAACTTCGCGAGTTCAAATCTACTTCCTGCACTTTTTTTTTTAAATCATATTATCAATTTCCTTTTATTTTTAATGCTAACTTATAATTTCATTTATCTGTCATTATAACGAGAGAAAGGATTTGTGGAATATAAATTTTGGTAACTCTATGTTTAGGGAATTTTTACAAATTTTTAAATAATTTTTTTTTTATTTATGTTGGCATGAACGAATCTGGAGGAGCAAATGAGCAGGGTATTATCACAGGTTAATGAGGAACTTGGCCAAAAAAAGGTATGGAAACACTGGATTATGGGGGGGGGGAAGGGGGCATTTTAGACACTTGCCACAGAAGCTTGTTACGGCACTGCCATTCGGACTTGCTCAAAGACCTCTACTGTCAGATATTGAAAAATTTTAAATTATTATCCCGCGGGCCGGGCGGGGAACGGGCCTACGGGCCAAACCGTACCCGTGCAGGGCTCTAGTCTGAATTAAATGAAAGGGTATTCATTCTTTACAAAATCCAATCTAGAATGTGAAAACTTTTAGACATCCGAGATATCCTTTAATATTAAAAAGATATAGCTAAAATTGTAAACAAATGTCTCGATTGTCTTATGAAACCTAAAGGGGATCGCTTGTTGAAGGGATACAGTCACAATGAATTATTTAATCATCTTATAGCCCTAAAAGGGAGATTTGTATTAATTATTTCATTAAAGTATGGTGTTACAATAAGGTTTTTGAATTTAGTTTTAACATAGATGGTACAAAATATTATTATTAAATCATTCCAAAATTACATACTTATGTATATATCCCGCGTATATATTAGGGTGGTCCAAAAAAAGTGAAGTCGGAAATCAAAAAACACTACCCTCTCATTTTGTTCCTTTATTAAAGTAAAAATGCAAAATTTTAGACCGATCGGACAACGTTTACCTGGCCCGCCAAAGGGTCAAAGTTCATCGATTTCCCCCTTAATTTTGAGCTGCACGAGGTTTTTATTTACCAACATTTTAATCAGTGAGGCGCTACGGGAGAGGGGGGCTGATATAATTGTCGGAGACCATTTCCCCTCTCCGCCGTAGCGCCTCACTGATTAAAATGTTGGTAAATAAAAACCTCGTGCAGCTCACACCTAGGTCGGTCCCCTTTGTTTTGCGCCCCCAGCCCAGTTACGCCTGTTTTGCCACGCCCTCGTTACCGCCCTGTATTTTCCACGGCGCGGAGTAAAATTCCCCAATTTGGCCACGTTGTCGGTTCATATTAGTAAAATACTTTCAGATCCGGACGCCAAACTGGACACTGTCCGGACGTATGTGTGCCAATCTAAAACCTACTTCGTGTCAACTTTCTTTTTCGTGATTTATTGTCAACTTGATCAGTTATGGCCTCTCAGGGCATTGATTTTGTGATACAGTTAAAAATCATAAACTTAAAATTGAAAATACATTTATATAGGATATATTCCCTTTAGTCGGAGAGCTGGCGACAAAAATGGGCAAGAGCTTTCTGAAGGCTAATATTTTCAGAATAGGTTGCATTTTAGTGATGGAAAGATACTCTAGAGTCAGCACTTCCAGTCAGTGGCGGATTAATGCGATTTTGTCGGGGGGGGGGGGGGGGTTTTTTTTTTTTTTTTTTATTTAAGGACTTTGTGGGCATCTATGGCCATTTAGACCCATTTCCTATTTATTTAAATTGTTTGGTAACAAATTCAATTGGAAATTAAAGCCCGGAAATCATAATTTCTTTAGATTACTAGTTTTTATAACATTGTGAATTTCTTCTCGGGGGGGGGGGGGGGGATCCGCCCTGCTTCCAGTACAGAGGCGTTTAACGGGAATAAGCCGGTAAAGTTGCGGGAATATGGTTTTTCGCAAATATCTCGAAAACTATGCGGTTTTCCGCAAAAATTCATCTATACAAAAATAATCGAAATTAAATTACAAACAAAAATGGTCTAGTACATAATCACGCTAAAGTGAACGGTTCGGGAGATATAGAGAGGTAAAATTTGCAATTAATATAAAAGGAGACACAGATAGAGAAATATTTATATCTTGTTACCATGACAACCATTGTTAGAATTACAAATTTTACCTCTTATATCTCCAGAACCGTTCACTTTAGCGTGGTTATGTACTAGACCATTTTTGTTTGCAATTTAATTTCAATTATTTTTGTATAGATGAATTTTTGCGGAAAACCGCATAGTTTTCGAGATATTTGCGAAAAAAACATTTTCCCCGCAACTTTACTGGCTTATTCCCGCCAAAGGCCCCGGTACTGACTCTAGAGTATCTTTCCATCACTAAAATGCAACCTATTCTGAAAATATTAGCCTTCAGAAAACTCTTGCCCATTTTTGTTGCCAGCTCTTGGACTACTAGCATCTAAAGGTTGGATAAGAATAGAAATAGGATTCATTTTACAGGGTGACAATAAATGGCTACAGCCAAAAGGCGTTCGGGTGTCTGCGTACACAGAAGCACCTCTGGTAAATAAACGGGAAAATCACATTCAAAAAATAAAGGGTTCAATGACCATTCAAACTTTTTATAAGCATATTTTAGTAAAAAAATTGGGTTGGCCAAATTTATACATAGAAATATTTGATTCAACATTATTGCATTTATGATAACAATAAAAGATTTATAATAGGATTTTGGGATAAAAAAAAAGAAAATCTTATTTTAAAATTTACTCGCTAAAATAGTTTTATTATAAAAAAAAATAAAAATTAAAGAAATGAGAAATAAATAAAATCATGAAGGCAATGATGATGTTGTAGAATTGGAGTCAAATTCTATGTCTTCTGATTGTTGAACATTATTGTTGACATGGTTTCTTCTGACGTCGTACGTATGCAGAGGGAGAGTCTCAAGCCATGTGAGCATGCTAAAGAATTTGTTAAGGAATTAAACAAAGACATTTGCTGGGGAACATTTCATACCAAATTATTAATATTTAAGGTGGAATAGGAGTGAAGGTGTTACGCATGTTTTTCCAAACAAGATGGAGTTGTGTGTTATAAAAAGTATGCCCAAAAAATCAAGTAATTCAAAAATTTGCCAAGAGATGTCAGAATGGTAGCTAATAATATTTAATGCATTTGTTGATTTTCATTGATCTTTTAAAAATAAATACTTTATAAATGTTATTATATATTATGTATCTTTTATAAAAGCATAAAAATATATAAATATAGGCTCATATAGGGGATCTGTCTGTTAGACTAGCCTGCCATCTATTGCAAGAATGCTCAACTAATTTGACAGTTGATTTTTAAATAAATCATCTAAGCTTATTTTAAAAATTTCTTAATTAATATGTGATTAATAATAACAATAAATTCATTTTTAAATTTAAAAAAAATTAAAGATTATTGGGACAGCTTGTTTTTTTGTATTTGCTTGATAACAAAAAAATTAATTACGATAATTTTTTAATAAGTCATTAAAAAAATTATAGCTCGATGTCCCAATAATCTCTTATGAATTTAATTCATTTAAAAATAAATCGCATTGAAAAATTCTTTATAATAGTCTAGTTTTTTTAAAAGTACGTTTAGACGTCGCTCCTGAACCTCCTTAAAGAATATTTTGAAAAAAAGAAAATGTGGAGAAAGTTAGAAGACGAATTATTTTAACACTCCTTGTAGACGTTTCGGGGACTAAACGTCACCCTTCTTCAGGGCAAAGGTGTTAATAAAAATGTTTAGCAATGCCTCCTTGAGTTGTTAGAAAAGTAATTTTGCAGATGAATTTATATATTAAAATACTTCAAGAAAAATGAAAGTTGCGCGTTAAAAGACACTAATCGGAGATGTATTTAATTAATTGCCGGTTTCTCAATTGGCATTATATAGAATGCCTAGGAAATGTGTGAAATATGAATCGTTTCTTTGAAGGAGGTATATAGCTGAGTGTTGATAATCAAATAGGTAGAATGAATGAGCAGGCAGCTAGTTATATGTCAATTTATTAATAAACCAGGGCCGACGTTTCGGTCACATATGGGACCATCTTCAGAGCCAGGTTAATGTCTGAAAATATATATAATCCTCGCCAAATTATATTGGGCATACACAATTGTACATACATAAAATCATAATAAAGCCTCAAATTTTATTATTATCATGCCATGGACAGAGAGTGAATTTGTGATCGTCATTCACTCTTTGTCCATGGTATGATAATAATAAAATTTGAGGCATTATCATGATTAAGCTACGTACAATTTTGTATGCCCAATATAATTTGGCGAGGATTATATATATTTTCCGACATTAACCTGGCCCTGAAGATGGTCCCATATGTGACCGAAACGTCAGCCCTGATTTATTAATAAATTGCCATATAACTAGCTGCCTGCTCATTCATTCTACTTATTTGATGAATCGTTTCATACATTCTTTTGGCTTTATATACAATACCGGCTTTTCATGCATTGCCGCTAATATATCCATAATGAAGCTTATAAAGGAGTAAAGAAAGATTTAAAGTTAAATAAAAAGGATACGATTTTGTTGTTAATTCTGATTTGATAATCTCTGGCAAAATGAAGTCTTTTTTGAATTGAAGTAATTTCGCCTCGCAATCTTTCCAAACAAGAGATTCATGAATTCCATCTTTACCATAGCGTTCATTATATCTATCATAGTGAACCTAGAAGAAAAATTGATTTTATTTAATAAAGTTTAATTAATTACTTAAAAGTATTCTTATCTTTTTTTAATAAATGAGCAAATTAGATTTCCTTTGCTATTTTTTTTTTTTAATTATTCACTTAGCTGGTATATATTGAACGAGGGCGTTATATTGGGTGATTATATTGGGTTCGTCTCAAGTCTCCATTTTCTCAAATTCTTGATTCCATTTTTAGTTTTCCTTGAAATTAGGTGGCATCGGTCTTTAGAGTGTGGCTACTCAAAGACGGGAATAAATCTGGATATGAGAGAATATCCTATTGTTATTCTAACAATTTTTGAGAGGTCTGATGGACCACGTGTCGTAGTGAATTTTATGATTTTCTTCTCTGGATAATTTAGACTTCAGACCTAAACAACAATGATTTTCCGTAGGGTTTGGCATGATAGCAATCCATTTGGATTTAAATCCGATCCAGGATTTTCAGATCTGGATCTAAATCCTTTTTTAAAGAATCTTGGATCTGGATCGAAATATATAAATGATTGCTCTCTGAATATAGAATTTTTTTCGGGGGAGGGGGGGGGGGGGAGCCCGAACTCATTTTAAATATCCCCCCCCCCCCACACACACAAATATTTTTAAAATACCGGATATAGATGAGCCCCGGACCCTCTCAAAGACAAAACTTTTATTAAGAAAATGCTTATATATTAATATATTTCATTTTTTTTATTACTTAATTTATGTGACGCACTCTTTCAATCATTTGATTGATTTTTAGGGCGCTTCAACATCAAAGGTGACGCGCAAACTCTTTCAACCAAAAATATTGAAATTGGCCATAAAAATATAAATATTGGTCATATACCCGAATAAATGAATATAAATTTAAAAAATTTCGGCGAGGCAGCAGACCCCCTCGGATAGAACAGGATTTCTAATCCTTTTCGAAGGACTCGAAGCAGGGATTTTTTTTTTATTTACTTTCTCTTATTCTAACAGCATTGTGCCGAGTCGAAGTAGTTCGAAGTGGAATTAGATATAAAGCAATTTTTACAACATAGCAGTTCAAAAAAAAAAACGTACTTTATTAATATATACCAAAAATGCACTTTTTCGTGAAAAATTCCTCTCCTATGCACAAAACGACTTAACTGTTATTTGATTATTAATTGAGGCCAATGGGTCAATTTAAGACCATAGCTTCCTTCGCCATGGAGGAGATTTTGTAGTCATTTAAAAAATAGATTAATCACGTGAAGAGGATGCAGCCAATAATAAATAAAAAGCATCTAATTTGTTAACACCCTTTAATTAGAAACGTTTCGGCTATGATCAACAGCCATCTTCAGCCCTTCAAGAGTATATTTTATAGTATTAACATACAAAATAGATATTGTCATAAGCAGGGATGGGCGTTAATCAGTTACATGTATTTGAAATACAAGATACCAAATACAATATTAATTGGTATCTTGTAACTCGTTACAGAATTGGCAAAGTAATTGCTATCTTGTATTTCGTTACATTTTTTAGTAATTGGTATCTGAAATTCGAGATACCAAATACTTTTTTTTTTTTAATTTGCTGCCGTATAAAAAGTCTTGCTGAGGGAGCTGAAATCTTTTTAATTTATTTAATATTACTGTATGTAATCGTCGTGTGGGTTCTCTGCTCCGAATCTTAGTAAAAATCAGTAACGAGAAGTCAATCAATCCGCCAAATTTTCACTCTTCGTTAAAAAACTTTTTTGCTTTCTTCTTTCAACCAGCTCTCAAAGACTAAATCTTTGTTCTTCTGCCCCAGTTTAAAGATTGTTTTCATTTGCGGGTTTATTCATTCTCCATCAAGGTCCAGATTATCCGACAAAACTTTTGAAAACTTGGTTTTTTTGAAACCTTTTCATATTTTTATAAATACATTTTTTTTAATATCATGATTATTAATTTTATTGTTTTCGATTTTCCAAAGGTATTTTCCAATCAGCGTTGGGCGAATTGTCTTCTTTACTTTGTCTACGCATTTATCTACGGGTAGACAATGTATGTAGACAAATGAACAATATCCATGTAGACAAAGTAGACAATTAAAATTTAAAAATTTGGCGGGACTAACAACACCATAATTTTTTATGTATCGTCATAAATATAATTTTTTGATACTAATATACACGAAATCAATAGGTAACGAGTGATTTTACAATTTTTCTATTCCACTTTAAGCGAGAATATTGGAGTAAGGAACACTAAATAAATTGTATATATATATGTATATAAAATTTAGTGTAAGGAACACTAAATAAATTGTATATATATATGTATATAAAATTTAGTGTTCCTTACTCCAATATTCTCGCTTAAAGTGGAATATCAAATATAGCGAGATATTGGGTGAAAAAGAAACATCTGCCAGCGTTGATAATGGCGGTATTCTTAATTTTAAGTGACTTTTATTTGAATTAGATATTAGAAGCTGTATTATGCAGGGTTTTTTTTTTTTTTTTGCAAAAAAGACACACTGCAACATATTTTTCATTTTGTTTCCCTAATTCAAATTTTAATTAATTAAAATGTCTGTTTATTGGTCTTCCGCGTTTAGACATTTTTATGTGTATGAATTTCGAGGCTGTTTCTAGAAATGACAGATCACTGATCTGAGATGAGAGCCAATGAAAACAAGCGCTGAGCCATTTGTCTACATAGACTACGTTTTTGTCTACATTGTCTATTTTGTCTAGGGATGTGTCTACGTCATGAAGTAGACAAATCAAAATATGCTTAATTTGCCCAACACTGTTTCCAATATAAGTTTAGCTGCCACTTTCCTAAACTAAATTTATTTAGGGTTCCAGAATTACCCCACCAAAAAGAATTTTAAAATCAAGGAAAAATTTGTTTGTAATTGGTATTTTCAATGTATTTGAAATACGTAATTGGTATCTTGTATCTCGTTACACAAACCCGTGAATAATTGGTATCTTGTATTTCGTTACAAAAATCTGAAGTAATTGGTATTTTGTATCTCGTTACTCAAAATCGAGTAACTTGCCCATCCCTGGTCATAAGAGATATAATACAGTTCTTATGTATTTTTAAATTTTCAATAACCCACAAGAGAGTATAATAGATATGAACTGTATTATATCTCTTATGACAATATCTATTTTGTATGTTAATAATATAAAATATACTCTTGAAGGGCTGATGATGGCTGTTGATCATAGCCGAAACGTTCCTAAATAAAGAGTGTTAACAAAATAGATGATTTTTATTTATTATTGGCTGCATCCTCTTCATGTCATTAATCTAATTTATATAAAAGCCACAATTCGTTATATATTTAAAAAATAGGTAGGCATGAACATATATTATCATCTAATATATGGAATAAAAATTCACCCTCTTTTTTTAAATCATATACCAGTTTTTTTAAATTTATTTTAAGGTCTTTTTCGGTAACGGAGGCCATTTAGACCCCGTCTCTATTTATTCCAATTTATTTAAATTGTCGCATGAGACGAGTTACGAACCCGCGATCCTTGGTACAGAAGGCCAGCACGATAACCAATGTACCAAGACCCGAGGGCAATCATATATGGACCCTGTTATGCAATGGTGTGTCAAAGACCAAACATCGAGTTTTGAGAAAATCAACAATAAAGTTTTTTGTTTACATTGGATTATATATAATTTTTCTTGTCAATTGTGCAAATAACATTAAATATAAATTTTTTTAGGACATATTTCATAAAAAATACTATTAATTAAAGCATTTGAAACAATATTCCGTGCTTAACTCATTTTTGAATTTTTTGGTCTTTGACACACCATTGCATAACAGGGTCCATATATACCAGTTAAGTGATAAAATGTTTGAATTAATTAATGAAGCATAAGTGATAAGAACCTCTTCTAAAACAAGTCCTAGTCCCGGTGCCATTGGCAGATCGAGTCTTTCCTTTTCCCATGATCGAAAAATGGTCTCCTCGTTAGTGAGTCCTCGGACGATTGCAATGGTCAATCCAACCATCTTCCTTATCTGATGCATCATGAAACTTTGGCCTTTTATTTTGATTATGCATAATTCTAGATTATTCATCTCAAAAGGTGTCATACATTCAACATTCATAATGAAGCGTCTATTTGAAGGATCACCTGGCTTCCTATAAAAAAAAAAAAGAGAAAGTAAATAAATCAATGATCAAATAACCGAATTTCCTAGAACTATTGTTATGATTATAATCAGTTTTGATTTACACATTAATATTCAATTAAAATTCATCTTAAATGAATAGAGTTTCTGACCTAGGTTCATATTTCTAAGTACTTTTTTTCAGGATGAGATGTCGACTCGTTTTGGAGAAGAGTTTGATATAAATATATATATATGAGTGTGATATGGAGGACAGCAGCAAGATAAGTAGCCTCTATTTAATAAAACAGACTCCTTTAAACAAAACGTTTCGGCTAAATTTATTGCGCCATCTTCAATTGTTAAAGCTGTATAAAAAATATTTACATTGATTTAAGTTAATTGATACATCAAATATTAAAAAAATTTCACTTATTTCAAAAAACTTAGAGTCTTATAGGAAAATAGAGTTGTCATATGTGTTTTTTCATTTGAAAAATTTGCCTATCTGTTACAACAATGTAGTTATAGTAATAATTTGTACGAGGTTACACTGAAGATAAATTTTGAAATGTTTTTGGTTAATAAAAATCATTCATTTTTATATAAATTCTCTTATAAAATTTAAGCGGATCTAATGTTTATAGTATATAGATTATTTTTATTTTTATACTATTTCCAATCAATTTTTTAAAATTATTAATTAATTTAATTAATTATTTAATTATTATTTTTTAATTATTAGGTTAATATTTTTATTATTTAATTAATTATTTTTATTTTTATACTACTAAAATTATTAAAAAAATTGATTGGAAATAGTATAAAAATAAAAATAATCTATATATAAACATTAGATCCGCTTTAATTTTTTAATATTTGATTTATCAATTAACTTAAAAAAAATGTAATTATTTTTTATACAGCTTTAACAACTGAAGATGGCGCAATAAATTTAGCCGAAACGTTTTGAGTCTGTTTTATAAAATAGAGGCTACCTATCTGGCTGCTGTCCTCCACTTCACACTCAATGATATCTCACAGCCACCCATCATATCAATTGTATATATATATAATTCTTGTGAATTTTATAATTGTACAAATGTTTTTTGGTCAGCCTGAAGATGGATTGAAACCTTATAATGTACAGTGAGGGACAATATTAAGTCCCACCCTGCGTTTTCTACTTGTGATTATTTCATTGTTTTTGAAAAAAATATCATATATTTTTTAATGGAAACTTTCATGGTTCAAACCTAGAAAATTTCCAATAAAGATTTTCATTTTCTTTTATAAAAACAATGAAATAATCACAAGTAGAAAACGCAGGGTGGGACTTAATATTATCCCTCACTGTACTATAAAGATGGGTAGTGGCTGTAGATTCAGGAAATTTAGTAGATTCAGCCAGAAGGAATTTATAAAATACAACTGACAATTTGACTGTAAGTGCGCCACTATATTTTTAATATTATGAATTATTTAAAATTAAAAATGTCAATTGACGTAGGTACCGATGAAGACGTGTCCTCGAAACGTATTTTATTTACGTTAATTGATTGAAGATTTATTTTATTTATTTTATTCCTTTTGTCTGAACCATGATCTACTAAATTTCTTATAATGTATATTTGATATGCACAATATTATAAAATTTTTAAGAATTTAATAAAGAAATTACACGAGAGTAGTTAAAGGCAACCCTAGGTAATAGTCTTAAATAAAATAAAGGATTATTTATTTTATATAATTAATATTTACTAAATCAATCAACCAATAAAGCCGAACCAGGGATCTGCCGATTTGTACTCAGCATGCCCTACCACTAGACCATAGTACCGCATTCAGCAATTTGAATTCAACAGAGGCATGCAGAGTACAAATTGGCAGATCCGTGGTTCAATTGTTTTCTGCTGTGTGATTTAGAATATATTAATTATATGAATTTTCTTCACTAACCAAAACGTGATATATATAAATTCTTATTTATTATAAGGATAGCGAATAGCAGCCAGGAAAAATCAAATCAGACAAAGACAAGATCAATTTTTATCAGATTTTCTTTTATTTGATCGTCGACGTTTCGGACGCCAGTCGCGTCCTTCCTCAGGATTTTTATTGTTTCATACACGATTTCAATTTTCGTTAGAAATACCTCCATCTGTATTTACTTGACAATTGATTGTCCTGAGGAAGGGCGCGACTGGCGTCCGAAACGTCGACGATCAAATAAAGGAAAATCTGATAAAAATTGATCTAGTTTTAGTGTGATTTGATTTTTCCTGGCTGCCATTCGCTATCCTTATCAAGTTAAACAGCCATATTCTCCATCATCTTATTTATTATTATTTTTTTTTTTTATATTATGGCTTCTCAAAAAAAGAACATAGATTTTGTTCAGGGGCGTATATAGAAATTTTTTTCGGGGGGGGCCCGAACTGAAAATTTTTCTGAGGAAAATTTTTTTTTTAAGAAACTAATTTTTTTTCACACGAAATTTTTTGAGGAACATTTTTTCCTTTGCGGAACCAAAGTTTTCCATCCTGCGGAAAAAATTTGTTGCGCTGATGTCTGTATATCTCTATACATGTATATGTGTTTGGGAAATTTCGGGGGCCCGGGCCCCTCGGCCCCCCCCCCCCCCCTTATATACGCCCCTGATTTTGTTGCTATATATTAATACAATAGATGAATAGTCGAGGTTTAAGTGTGAAATAAGATATCGGACAAAAAATATGACCAACTCTGCAGGTAATAATTACTAAACCAATAAGGTTTTTGACTTGACTGTAGAGTTCGCGAAGAGAGATCAAATTCATTACATTGTTTTCACTTAACAGATCGGCTTTTAGCCATCTAAAGTAGCAGGAATTTTACATGTCATCATCATCAAGACATTTCTGGACACCAAAGATATATCGTAACTAATATATAAGTATCGTTTAAATAATATGGCCCAAGATGCCGAAAAGACAAAAAATTTGTATAGAATCACTACGTTCTTTTTTTTGGAACCCTATATTAAATAAAAATGAAAAATTAGTTGTAATAAGTACTGTATATATATATAAAGGATGATTACTTTCTCGAAGTGAAGTTGTGAAAGTTGTGTGTCCCTTCATAGATCTTTAATACTTTATTGATTTTTTCCAAATATTCGTGAGGCATTCGATAATTTTCATCT
The DNA here is from genome assembly GCA_023213315.1 of Euborellia annulipes. Taxonomy (NCBI): domain Eukaryota; kingdom Metazoa; phylum Arthropoda; class Insecta; order Dermaptera; family Anisolabididae; genus Euborellia; species Euborellia annulipes. Next base: position 58,315 of record JAKCPI010008001.1, read on the forward strand.
AAAGGCAATTCCTGAGGCATAAAAGCAAACGTGGGCAACGTGTACGAATAGGTCCTAGCATCACAATTGCCTTTGCAATTGAAACTTTTAGTAACACGACGAATTGAGAATGTCTGAATTTGTTTAGGCAAATGCAGATTTATTGCATCCGGATTCGAATCTTCAGCTAAAAAAGAAAAAAATTAATTTAAATAAATTGAGATTTTTTTTTTAAATAAATTTCTCTTTTCTCTCTCTCTGTCTCATAAGAACATACGCAATTTCAAGGAAATTACTTGTCTCGCGGCGGAAACCCCTTTATCTGTTCTGGCTGCTCTCTGAAATTGAATTGATTGAGGAGTAGTGAACGCTTCCTCGGTGATAAAGCCAGCCTTTAATAATGCGTTTAATATATCTTCCTCGATTGTTTTGGTGCCTGGGTTCCTAGAAAAACATCAATTTAATAATAGCCTAATAAAAATTTGATGATGTGATAATATTGAATTATTTTATTTACCTTTGCATTCCTAGGTATCCTTGGCCAGAGTATGCCAATAGCAATGCAACCTTTCGTCGCTTTATTCGTTCTAATTTAATGCGTTTTTCTTCCATTTCATTTGGTCCATTATCTTCAAGGGCTCTTTTCAGAGATTCCTGGACACCGGGATTTTCTAACTTAATTGAAGTTTCCATGAGGGTTCGGATCGAATTATTATTTAATACTAAAAGAAAACAAATTATAATTAAAAAAATAATAGTATTAAAATAATTTTCAATAAACCACAAACCAGAACTAAAAAATAATTTTATATTTCTATTAAATATTTTCATTTATTTATTTAAAAATTAACTTTTTAATGTATTCATTTGAAGTTACAATTGATAAAATACTAGAGATTGTTTTAGTGATATATAAAATGATTTATTCCACGTGGATAATAAATTTGAGATGAACTAATTATGGAAGTAATGAAATCTGATGAAATTTGTTAAGAGGTAAAATGACGGATAAATTTAAGGTTAGGTTAGGTTAGTTGAGGTTAACGTTCAATTTTCAAAAAGTTGCTTTTGAAAAAAATGCAAAATTTTTCTTATTTTTGCAAAAAGTTAAAAGAATCAATAATTTTTTTAATTTTGTTAAATAAAAATTTTGTTAAAAAAAAAAATTTTAAAACATTTTTATTCCTTAAATTTATTATAATTTCTTGTTGAAATTATAAATATACAGTGTTAAAATTATAAATATACAGTACATAAATTGAAATTCATAGTATTTTATAAAAAAAGAAAAGAAATAAAAATTTCAGATTAAATTTTCATAAGTAGCGCTAGACTAGATTGAACTAGTTCATGAGTTGAGATAGAACGATCTGAACAAAAAGAACTAGATAATTAAAAAACACTTTTGCCAACTTTTCGCAATTAAACTCAGCAGAAACAAAAGCAGAAAAGAAAATTCCAGTAAAGTTCTGTTGACATTTTCATTCAAATTATTTGAAAAAATACCTGAACTCATCGTGTACTTATCTATCAAACATCATTCTCCACAATTCTCTGACATTTTAATAACATAAAGTCTTGACTTTTTATCTGAGGGTTGATAAAAAAAAGTTATGTTTTAATTTATTTGTATTCTATTTTTGTAATCCAAAATGACAGTGGAAATGTTAAAAAAATGTTAATCATCTTCTAGTTTTTTTAACTTTTTTATATATTTTAAACCTTTTTTTTTGTAATTTTAATTTTTCATTTTTAATAAATGATATTTTCATCAAATTAATAATTATAATTATAAATAAAAAGAGATTTTAATAATGTTTTTTGGCGCACCTTCAAACCCTCATACGAGGAAGCCTTTGGATTCTCAGGTAATAAATTAATCATTAGTCATTTTTTTCCTTGTATTTATTAATTAATTTTTTATAGGCAACTCCTCCCCAACCGATAGCAGGAGGAATGAGTCCAGAGGCCTGGCTCCATTCACCCCCCGTTGTTATGCCTTGGGGTCTTCCTGTTGGAGTTCAGCCTCCTATTTTTGGGTAAGGATAGAAAGAAAATCTTATTCTATCTTTGCTGGAGTCAATATCTTTCTTTGTTCACAAATATACTCTATTTGTAATACGATATAGCGATTGTGTCAAAAATTTGATTTTGAGATTTTAATGAAAATACACATTTTAAAGGTCCCTGATTTCGAAAAAGGGGGGTCTCGCGAAATGGTTGGAGGTGTGCGAGGGCCCATGGCCTCTGGCTAATGGCCGAATAAATGAAAAAGAAAAGAAAATGTGTGAGAGAGCGTGTGAACAAAATATCCCAAGAACGAAAAGAGCTATGGATTGGAAATTTCATATTTAATTCCTGGCAAGAAACAAAAAGATTTTGAATAAAATCGGCCAAACCCTTTGAATTATTATAAAGACTTTGTTTAAAAACTAAACTACGATGTTTATTTTATAATTAAGAACAGATTTTCATTAAGAAATTAAACGGGGGGCTCGCTGGTGCAGCGGTCAAGGTGTCGGCTTCTACAAAGAAGAATCCTGTTCAAAACTTGGGAGTGCGGGATTTCTTCATTAAATAAAAATCTTCAAGCAGGCACTGGATTGGAATATTTAATTTCATCACAATAGCCCCCAGGCAACTCTACGATGAGAGGAAGTTGCTGCCGTAAGATCCCGTCCTGTGGAAGAGACGTAAAGAAGGTCCCCCTCAGTGATGCATTGTTCGAAAGAGCGAGCCCCTCCTCCTCAAACTAGGACATCCTCCCTAGCATAGTAGAGGTTGGATATAAGGAGCCGGTTGGAGCCAGAAATAAGGATTAGTTCACTAGCTAGTGACGAAAGCAGGAGGAGTTAGAGATAGGAAATGATGTAACTTCACGGGGTGCCGGTAGATGGCTACGGCCAGAGGCCGGTTGGGTTTGAGGTGTGTGTCTCCGTGCACGAAAGCACCTCGGGTAAATAAACGGGGATCCTGATAGGAATTTCAAACAATAATGATAATTAAGAGCCCTCGAACTTGGTATAGTAGGTAGCGCTCCTGCCTTGTATACCAAAGGTCGCGGGTTCGGACCCCAGGTATTCGGATGATTTTATTTAAGCCATTTGGCTTAAATAAGAATACCTGGACCCCAATTGGCTGAAGTGAATGTGTGTGTGAGTGTTTATTATAAAAAAAAAAAATTAAGAAATTAAACGGAATGAATTTTTTAATCGAATTGACTTTGAATTGATTGACGGGCTCTTTTCTTATGGAAAAGTCCGAGGAGGGAGGGGTTCTGGTTTAAAACGGATATGTTGATATTCGAAGGCAAATTAAAGTTCAAGCTTGGAGAACTTATATCTATGATCACGATGGGACAAGTAAAAAGAATATGTTTTATTTTTTCCAAGATCCATTTTTTTTTTCTTTTGAATTTGCCTTAATAAATAAATATATAATTCTAAATTTAATTGTTCTGTTCTTCAACTTCAGAGGAAATTAAATTAACAAAATCTTTTAATCTTTTCCAGACATGGTCAGCCAGTTCCAGCACTCAAAATGCCTCCTGTTAGTACTGCAGGCACATACGGAAGTAATATATCTACATTTACTTCTCCATGTAAAAGGAAAATTGATCCTGACTTAGATTTGTAAGTAATTTGTAGATATTTGTAATACAGAGTAAGAGCGATTTTTAAAAAGCTGTTTAGTAAAAACCTTTGGTTAAAAATTTTTTTTGATATCATCTATTTATATAATTCGCTAATGTCCGTCTGTCTGTCATGTTCTATTTGGGCAACTTCCCGTTGGAATTTTGAAACGAAATTTTTTATGCTTAAAGAGGACATTCTAGCGATTGATTACAGGAAAATTATTTTCATCCCGAAATTCCTATAACTTTTTGAGTTATTAATTGATAAAGTTACGATTTCTCCCATAGGAAATTATTTAATTTTAAACTGGTAACCGTTGGCTCTAGTTGAAACATTATGCTTTAATAGGAGAGTTAAATTCAAGTATGATACACACGGTTTTTTGTTTCAATGATTTATTTATTTAACATTAACACTTTATACGCATTTCGACACAAGTCTCATCATCAGAAGTGAGTTACATACATACTGAATGGAATCGCATTTTTCTTTTTTCAACTGGGGTAGTCAGAGTGGTGTGAAGGAGGAGGTAGGGGAAAGAGAAGGGAATTTTTTCAGGAAAGTCGTGCTTGGTGATGAAACAAAAGCCATAGGAACCACTTAGGGATTTCTATTCAAAAATGTTAAACAAAGGTGTTTGAAGCAACATTAACTGTTCATTCATTAGATTTTGACTGCTTTGTGAATTTCCAATGCTTCCAAGATATCCAATTTTGCTCCCTTTCTGGCCTCATGGATCAATTCGATGTTCTCTATTCTATTAAATGTTTAGCAACATTTGACGGGTCTATTTTATTAAGTCTAAAAGCAATGAGGGTCAAGACAACGCCAAAAACCAAAACATAGAAATTGAATGATTGGCTGGGCGCGGCTGGGGGTGAGAGTAAAGGGTATTCATGTTGAACCAAGTAATATATCTACATTTACTTCTCCATGTAAAAGGAAAATTGATCCTGACTTAGATTTGTAAGTAATTTGTAGATATTTGTAATACAGAGTAAGAGCGATTTTTAAAAAGCTGTTTAGTAAAAACCTTTCGTTAAAAATTTTTTTTGATATCATCTATTTATATAATTCGCTAATGTCCGTCTGTCTGTCATGTTCTATTTGGGCAACTTCCCGTTGGAATTTTGAAACGAAATTTTTTATGCTTAAAGAGCATATCACTGTAGACTAGTTTCAATTTGTCATTTAAGTTAATTAAACATTCACTTTTTTTTCCATTCACACACCCATACACACAGTCTTTTCGGCAACTCAGACCATTTAAGACTTTAAACGATACTCGTTATTTGTAAATATATCAGTTGAGGGTCCAGGTATTCTTATTTAAGCCATTTGGTATCCAAATGGCTTAAATAAAATCATCGGACTGCCTGGGATCCGAATCCTCGACCCTTGGTATTCTGGTACAGTGAGCGCCACAATTAAGTCCCCATTGATAGCTTTAGCCTTAAGTATATGGTATAGCATATGGTGTATAGTGAAATAATTTTAATGACCGAAAAGGTAAAACGTAAAATCTGGTTCAGATGATTCTATTTTACCTTTTAAAATTATTTCACCATTTACCATATTCTATACCATATACCTAAAGCTATCAGGTGGGGACTGTACAAGGCAGGCGCGCAACCAACTACGCCACGCCCGAGGGCAAGTTAATTTTTACTTAGAATATTATTTACTATCTTAAAATTCCTATAAATTCGTTGTTTTAAATTACTAAGGACCACCCTAATATATAAGTTAAAAA